>SEMN01000683.1:93013-247607 GCA_005408345.1 Macquaria australasica
CTTCCTCTCCCTTCTTTCCTCTTTTCTTCTTTCTTTCTTTCTTCTTTTCCATCTCCTCCTCTTCATCTCTCCATCTCCTCCTCTTTTCCTTCATTTCTTCCTATCATCCTTACTGTTATCTTGTCTTTCTTCCATTCTTTCTGACTTCCTTCTTGCCTCTCTTCCTTCCCTACTGTCCTCGTCCCCCACTCTTCTTTCCACTCACCCTTCCTTTCTCTCTCTGTAGTTTCTCTTTTTTTGTCATTTCCTCTCTTCTTTCCTGAATGTTTTTAATGTCCTTCTTCTCTTCCTTTTTTCCTTCTACACTCTTTTTTCCTTCTTCTCTTCCTTTCTCTCTTTTTATTCTTTAAAAACCATTCATTCACATATCATAGAGTTTCATATCATCAAGCTTGAGTCCCATCTGTTGGGTCGTTCTGTAATGTTGAGGGATGGGTGATGCTGTCTGAAGGGCCGTCTGGCCTGTGGTGGGGCTGCAGGACCACTCAGGTGGAGGCCGGTGACGCACTGCCTGAGCAGGGAGGCCCGGCCTCAATCAGACCCATTCACAGCCTCTGTGTACACACACACTCACTCACACACACACACACACACACACACACACACACACACACACACACACACACACACACACACACACACACACACACACACACACACACACAGGCGTACAGGCATTAAAACATACACATCCTCTCAAATGTCAGCAAACAGCCAATCACACGCATGCCCAGTTTGCTTCCACGTTAGGGGCAGCAACACACACAACTGCATGCACACACTTGCATATACACACACTCACTCAAATGTCTGCAAACACACACATTTATTGCATGTTGACAACAGGGAACTCTCATAAAGTGAGAGCTATCCTGGAGCTCTTCACAGTATTAGTCAAACTCTGTGTGTACATCTCTGGTCTATTGAGCCACAGGGGTTTTGGGTGTGTGTGTATGTGGGTGGGGAGGTTACTTTGAGCCTTCCCACCCACTCCATCCCCGATCCCCAATGTTGATTGAAAGGCAAAAACGGATCGCGGCTCCAGGCTGGAAGCGGGCCAGAGAGCCGATGTGCTTTTCTCACGAGCCCCGCCTCACCTTCCTCTCACCTTCAGCCACTAATTTATTCACAGACTTGTCTCAAACATTTTATTTCCCCTCGCGGTAAACACAAGAGCATGTCCCGGCTACTGAGCGTCTATTTATGGTGTTTAAAAACGCCACCAGAAGCTGATTACACGCAGTTACAGTAAACTGATCAAATATTGCCATTGGGCGTGTGATGATAGAGGAAAGAGGAGGGCAGAGTGTCGATTCCTTGGCACGTCAGAGAGAGGTCATTATGGAGCTGAGTGCAAGCACAGACAGCTTGCCTATTTATTGCATATTACAGAGACATTAAAGAGTGATTGGGGCTCTTGATTTGGTGCCTCAGGTCGAAGAAGGTTTCACTGTGCATTTGTAGCATTTAATTGATGCTCTTATCCACAGTGACTCACTGTGAGTTCTGGGTCTCATTCAAGGACACTTCAGTGGGACGAAGAGGTGTTTGTGAGCACATTTGGGCTTTTATTTTTGACCTTTTGGTTACAGGACAAACCGTGATGCCACAGTCGGGCTTGTTCCTTCAGTATAAAGGGCTAAGGAGAGGAGGACAGATTTTTACATTTATAACATTTAACAGATGCTCTTCTCTCTTTTTCTGAAGTGACGAGGAAGTGAGCAGATTGGATTATGCGTCTTGCTAAAGCCTCATTCCCAGTTAAATTGTTTATATTTGTTTAAAGGATTAAGCTTGTGGCCTTAGGTTTTTACAAAATAGTTGTATTTTATTGCTTCAAACAGCTGTCAACTTAATTATTTGAGATGGCAACTTAAGCAGACTAGGAATGGAATGGAAATAGATGTTTAAAGACGAGAAAGTAATGAATTGATTACATTTAGAACAGAAAATATTAAGTGATTAAGTGGCTGTATCTTATTTTGCAGCTAGGAGGGCTTAAGAAGTGGTAAACGGCTCCTGATATACAGGGTTTGCAAAACGTTTAAATATATTCCTTTGTGTGCTAATAAACGTTCTCAACTCTTGTCAGGAACTTACAGCATGTATGCATTTATGAAGCAATTATCTCCCACACAGTCTCTCAAATATGAGGCAACAGGCACTGGATGGTGAAGTCTTTACTGACATGATTTGGATGTTTCTTCCCGCAGCAGCAGCAAGAGCTTCTGGCATTGAAGCACCAGCAGGAGCTGCTGGAGCACCAGAGGAAGATGGAGAACCACCGTCTGGAGCAGGAGCTGGAGAAACAGCAGAGGGAGCAGAAACTGCAGCTGCTGAAGAACAAGGAGAGGGGACAGGAGAGTAAGTTGCAGATACAGTACTGAAACAAGATGGGGAAGTGATAAGCACTGGTAGCCAATCTAAATCCAAAGCCAAGCTGTGGCTGCTAAGTTTGCCCACCAGACATCCTTTGGAACAGCTCAAACCTGTTTTTTTTGCACCTATTTAGTACTAATATCACACAAAACCACATTTGTAGTTGAAATTTAAACAATATCTTGAGAACGCAACTCAAGTCTGACACCTAATTTAGATTGTAAGGTTTTTTTGTTTTCTCTCACCTTCCGTGCAACATGTATTCACACATTGGAGGAAAGAAAATAAGAGAATAGCTGCTGTTGGAGAAATTACTGTAAATTACTGTAACAAATTCTTCTGACAAGAAAAGATATCAGGAAAACAATCAGAGTTACAAACAGCCACAACTCCATGTTAGTAGCTTGTAAACAGCATCCAGTTTCACTCTTATTGTTTGCGCTTACTTCATTTGAATGTTTTAACCAGTGTTGTAGTCAAATTACACTGACCGTTAAGCATCACATTTTAAACCTGAAGCTGCCTGCTGTCTGAATATATTAGTAAACGTTTTTGGGACCCCCACACCACTGCAGATGATAAAAAGTTTTTGAGAAAGTCAGCCTGTTTGGTTGCATCTGCCAGGGGTCTGAACCGCCGCTTAGCAAGAACTCTTCATTCAAAACGCTCCAAGGTTGAAAAGACCGTTGAGATCGGTATTTACAGAGTGTGTTTCTGTGCATGTGGGTGTGTGTGTGTGTGTGTGTGTGTGTGTGTGTGTGTGTGTATGTGTGTGTTTGCATGTCTGTGTATTTCCATTTTACTTGGAGAACCTGTGTATTTGCTGTGGTAAACGAGCTGTATTAGCCGGTGGCCTTGGTGGGGGCTAAGCCAAGTTTTTACCGCTGCCTGCTGGATGTCTCTCAACAGTTCATTGAAAGCAAGTGGACAGGAGTCCTTGAGAGCAGTTTACACACTATATGGAAAGCGGTTACAGATCGAGGCTGCATCAGTGTGAGTCGAGTGTGTGTGTGAGAGAGGGACTGCTCATTGTGTCTGCTCTCACGTGTACCTGCATTTTGCATCGTTTTTTTATTTTCAAAATCCCACTCCTGGTTGTGATGATCAGGTTCCAGGGCTATGTCCAGACATTTTACTCTGAGAAGGCTATAGTCAGTTAATCTGCTGATGATTTTCTCAATTGACTGATTAATCGTTTGGTCACTAAAATGTCAGAACATAGTGAAAAATGTCAATCTCAATTTTATAAAGCCCCAGGTGATATCCTCAAATAGCTTGTTTTGTCCAACCAACAGTTCAGAACCCAAATAATTAATTTACAATTATATTAAAACAGAGAAAAGTGCCAATTTCTCACTCTGGAGAAGCTGAAACCCATAGAAAGTTTGGTATATATGATGGATAAATGGCTCATAGTTGCAGATTGATTTTCTGTCAGTAAGCGATTAAAACTCTAGATAGGGGCATCACCTGGTGTACTATACTTATTATGATTGGGAGACACAAGAAGTCTTTTAATTCAACAAATCAACTTTAAATCAAACATCAACTCCTTCTACATCTTTACTCCCTAGGTGCCGTGGCCAGTACTGAGGTGAAGATGCGGCTCCAGGAGTTTGTCCTGAACAAGAAGAAGGCCCTGGCCCAGCGGAGCCTCAACCAAGGAGGCCTCCCCAACGACGCTCCCTACTGGTACCGGTGAGGAACAGTTACTGCTTGAATAAATAGAGACAGAAAAGAAAAGTAGAAGGCGTATTAATGCATTTAGATTTAACTCGGCTAACTCAGCGAGTAAAGGAAAGACTTCATGGCATGTTTTGACATCATCACCTGTCTCACGCTGATAAATCACTATCACTATAAATCACTGTCAGTTTGCAAGCTGGAAAACAATTTGAATATATTTATATTCCAATTCTTTGTAAAGATTGTAAGCAGTAGAATGCAGTAGAAACTAACTGCAGCTCCTTATAAGTTTGGATGGAAATTCTCTACCTGACAGCAGATGAATAATGTATTGGATTGTGTCTTAATCTGTCACCGAGCTTCCCCTCTTCCTCACCTGCCACACTGTATGAGCCTGACTGAGAGATGGATTGAACGGGGTTATAAAACAAAGATGGCAATACACATGCACACTCACACACATACACGTGAGAGCAGGATATTGGTACCTGATGATAGGGGCTCTCAAGGCTCGGCCTTGAATGTTTATTGTAGTATCGCTGGAGCCCTTTGCAGGTGTGTACACTTGCTGTTTCCTCTTTGCTGTCACATGATTTTATGTGAGTAACCATGTACACTTTGCATGACTGGAAATATGGTTATGCAAACTGAAGAATTTAATATACAAATAGACACACCAGTCAAATTTGTGTAAAAAATCTACCGGTCTCTCCCGGTCATTAATATAATTTCCTACATTTCCTACAGAACAGTACAAAGTGCAGTACTTGAGTAAATATACTTACCTGACACAACCCTGAAATATTTTAAAAGTTGTAGTTGAGTGCTTAACAAAATTTCCAAATTGTGTTCTCCATGATTATGTATTTGATTTGGGCAAAATAAAAGCACTAAAACCATAAAATGCAAATACATAACCAAATAAATGTTACATAATCTTGATGCCCAAACACCCACAAGCGCTGACTTTCACAGCTCAAAGCGATACAAACTTTCTCTTTCTATATCTTTTCTATGCCGCTCTCTCCCTTATGTAAATTTTATCCACTCACTGGACTCAAATTTTTCAACCCCCATCAGTTTTGGAAGAGATAAGCGTGTGTACATCCGCTTGTCAGGAACATGCATTTGGTCCGAACCCAACTCGGCTTAACTTTGCCTACAAACACCACCTTATTCTGTAGGCAGTGAACAGATGGCAGCACATGTCTGCAGGCTGTGCCAAGGGATTTGCATGATGCATCAATCATGCAGATCTTTGACAGCCATGAAGTTAGTTACTCCTTCAGTCACATGTCCATTGAGTTATGAGCGTTTGGCCTTGTTTCACATGATTTTGTCATCTTGGTGGCATCTTTAACACTGTGTGTGTTTGTGTTTTCGTTCTATAGCAAAACCCAGCACAGCTCTCTGGACCAGAGCTCGCCTCCACAGACTGGTGTGTCCACCTACAACCACCCTGTGCTAGGTGTCTACAACCCCCGGGATGACTTCCCACTGCGAAAGACTGGTACATCACACACATGCTTACACACTTAGTTTTGGGAGTGCAGAGCTATCTGTTTGCTTCTATGCAGGCTCATGTTTAGAGAGGATTACCTATACACACACACACACACACACACACACTTGCATCTGTAATGTCCAGTACTTGCTATGCAGACTCACGTCTAGCATAATTTAGATGGCATCATTGCTCTGCCCCATTAATCACATCCACATTAGGCTGTCAGGGTCTCCCAGCACCCCCCCAAATGAGAGTGTTAGAGAGAGTGTAAGCGTAGGTGGTTCAAGAGTTCAACAGAGTGAGAGAGGATTTACCATTTTAGCACCTGACGTTTTATTCGTTTTTATTAGTTCCTTATCCTCAGGGGTTGTTTTAAATCAGCTGTTGTTCAGCAATGTCTTAAGAAACTTGATCTTGACACTGACTGTTAATAATTACAGATCTCTTTTTAGCCAGGAGTTTAGAGAGGGCAATATATATCAAGCTGAGGTCCTTTCAGATTTGAGGTTGTTTGAGATCATCAGCGACATTCAGCAGAACTCTGATGCTTGCTGTTTTACTAATTTGTGTTGCTGGACCTTTCTGCTGCCTTTAATTTGTTTGGTAATTGCATATTAAAACTAACTGGCTCCGACAGATCCTCTTTGAGGGCTATGTCAGATGGGAACATCTCATCTAGCAGTGCAACAATTACTTTTGGGGTTCCCCAGGGTGCCATTCTTGGCCCTTTATTGTTTTCAATCTGCGTGATACCTCTGGGTCAAGTAATTCACAACTGCAATATTTCTTTTCACTGTTATGCTGATAATACACACACCATAAACCCATCAGACCTCTCCTCACTCACTCATAACCTGTCTTAGAGATGTCAAAACTTGGACATCAAATCATTTTTGATGTTAAATGCTGATAAAACCATTGGGCCTAAAAGAAATAATGAACATGGAAGCATTGATCTGCTTCCATTGGGTTTATACTGTATTGTTTTAAGGAAACACAAACCTTTATTTATGTCTTTGTCTCTATCCATTTAACTGTTTATTTGCTGTACTTTCTTAGAAATCAGCTGATCTCTTTTAGAAAGTAAAAAACAATTTCTGGTCCAATATGAGGCCATAAATCTTTAGGTGGTTTTTGAGTCTGACCACCTTCAGCTTGCACTAAACACAGCATGCCGGGTAATTACAACATCTTTGAAACTGTAGCACATTTCAGCCTGTGGCCTTAACAATTGATTTTAAATTGGCTTTTTATTAGTTTTGCTTTCATTATTACTGTTATCTTATTCTCTTATCTATTAAGTACTTTGTAATCTTGCTTTTGTAAAAGTGCTATATATAAATAAAGGTTATTAACTTGAACCCAGGAACACTGCTGCATCAAGTAGTAACTGGAACTCTGCATAGGGCAGCATGTTTTCTTTTATATGGGTGACAGATCTTGATAAAAGTCATTAGAGCTGCTTAAACGCTGCAGAATGCACCACTGAAAAAACGTTTTCTTGTGGTCTGTTTGCAGTGTGTTTTTGTCAGGTGTGTGTGTGTGTAAAGTGTGAGTGGTGTGTGCAGTGGTATAGCTGTGAAGCAGCGGTCGTCTTACAGTGCAATTATTCACTTAGTGCGGCGGCAGGCGGCTAAAGCCAACGCTCTAGCCCTGTTGACTTTGAGCCTTCGGGCTGCTGGCTACGACAGCAGATAGACCACAGTTGACACTGGCCCACACAGCCACATTCCACCCTGGGAGAGGAGAAGAGGAAGAAGAAGAAGAGAGGGAGGAAGAGAGGAAGGAATGAGGAGAAGAAGAAGACAGAAAAGGGAGGGAAGGAGAGATGATGAGTAGAGAAGGAACAATGATAATCAGGAAGATGGAGAGGAAGATGAGAGTGGGGAAGCTTTTGGTGGCTTCACTGACCATTTAAAAGACCTCAGGACACTTTTTTTCTTGTCAAGAAAAACATTTGAGGTGGAGGGTGGAGGGAGTGTTGGTTTCTTTTTAAAAGCAGAGCAATAGAAGATGAGAGCACAGAACATGGGAGACGGCAAGCAGGATTTAAACTAAATTCAGCAAGTGGCACAATGATGCCACACTCCTGAAAACTTGCTTCGTATAGAGAAAGAAAAAAAGGCGGGAAGATGGCAGGGAGTGCGAAGATCGTCCCTGGAGTGTCAGTTCGTCCCTTGATTTCTATAAGACTGAGGATTGTGCTCGGCTGCCGAGAGAGGAGAGAACCTGTGCCACCCTGATATTTGCGCACAGCGATGACGTGCTTTGTGGGGTTTACTTATGGTAATGCCAGCTCGGGAGAGGTTAGAGGCTCTTTTATATCACCGCCTGGCCATAAAGCAGAGGACTGGCACCCAGGGCTCCCAGCAACGGTCAAAGGAAGCAACAGCGCTCTTTTGTGTATCTCCCATCTCCCCTTTTACATTT
Organism: Macquaria australasica; assembly: GCA_005408345.1. Classification (NCBI taxonomy): domain Eukaryota; kingdom Metazoa; phylum Chordata; class Actinopteri; order Centrarchiformes; family Percichthyidae; genus Macquaria; species Macquaria australasica. The sequence continues at coordinate 101,016 of SEMN01000683.1, forward strand.
TAGACATTTAGTGCAGCACAATTAGAACAGTACAGAGTAAGGTACAAATCGTTTATAGCCGATAATATGAGAGTATAATCGTCACAATTTCAGTACTGTGGTTACTGGTGGTATCAGCAAGTGCTGTTTAATACTACAGCAAACACTCCTTGAGCAGAACAGAAGAGCAAATGGTGTATGTATTTACAGTGCAGCCAAACAAACTCACATTATTTTAATAAAACTAACAGGGGAAACTACTGTATAGAGTGGTAATTATACTGAAATGATTCAGACCATAAATAGTCTCAAAAATAGGGTTTGATTTCATGTAATTCTTAAGGATTATAACTTTCAATGCCTTAATGATACTAAAATACCACTAAATTTCTAAATGTGGGAAAAGAGTTGCGTGACAAGAGGTGCTTCCTGAAAACCGGAAGCCTTTAAAATAATTATCTTTTCTTGCACAGGACACACTTTGGGGTGAGAGAGCATCACATGAACATACAATATGCCTTGTCTAGAGCATGTTCTCACATACACATGAATGCCTCGGAAAGATGTAGATGGGGTGGGAAAGTTTGAGGCCCTCTGCCTAACTGTGCTCTTTGATAGAGCAAGGCATACTGTTCCCATCTTTTCACTGATGAGCCAGTGTGTTTTTTTTGGAGCCTAACTGGGGCAGCCCGTCCTTCACATGGATACAATGGATACATAGGCAGACTGGCAGTGCACAGAACATGACGTCGGTTGAAAATCAGACTGAACTGTTCCCCCGTGAATACAGGATGTCACTCACTGAATACACAGCCTTTAATCTCTGTTGTGAGGCCCATTTTAACATGGAGACAATGCACTATCTGTGCATTGATATCATGTGTGATTGTATGTGCTCATGCTTCCCTAAGGCCTACAACAAAGCCTTTGATTTCTTCTGAAACAGTCATTCTAAGGCCATGTAGAACTAGGCATAATTTCCAGTTATAACTATATATATTATATATTATATAACTATATATATTATATATTATATACTACAGTAAAACTCATGCAAGTCATGTAGTCTTACTTACCTTGAAACTAGTTAATTAATCTACCAAAATGGAAATAATTCTATGCAATGATTTCCAAAGCTCAGAGAATGAGAGAAGTAAGATGGATCCAACTGATACTGATGCCTAATTTTCTTCCCTAAACACCACCTTGTATCTTAGCAGTTGCATTTCTGTAAGCCCCACATTATGTTGTTTTCTCCTTACTCCACTCAAAGAGCAGAGAAAACCTCTTTTCACAGGTATTGACATTTTCCCCATTGATTCCACTTGGCTTTGACTATACCTTTGCTGTGATTGTTTGGGGTGCTGTCATACAGGATCATTCGTCTTTTAAAATGTGTTTTCACTCTGCTGAAGAAGGAAGCACAAACCTAATTACTCTGCTAACGGGCTAATTACTGTCCTTCTTTCTAGCACAGCCCCTTTGCTTAGTTTTCCTCACTAACACTGTTCTCATATTAAATCCTGAGAAAATTGTTACGGTGGTTGAGCTGGACCCCAGTGAGCAGAACGACAGACTAGAAACTACAGTTCACAACTGAATTTATTCAGGACAGGGAGGGCAGGTAACTGGGATGAGCACCAAGGAAAAAAGCTCTTTCCGTCAAAGTCCAGACAGGAGGCAAGGTACGGTGGAACGTGAGGAAGGCCGGGATGGCTGGCTGGGTGGATGGCACCGGGTGGTCGGCTGGCAGGTGGTGAGCGATGACTCGAGGTAGCTTCTGGGATCCGATCATCTGCGACAAAAGAATAACAAGACGACAGTAGAGACCTTGTGATAACTCGCTGTCGAAAAAGCTGGAACCGTAGTTACCAACTTGATGACTGTACGATCTGGCGATGAGTAGCGAGCCGGACTGGTGTTTTAAAGGCAGACCAGATGATTGTGGAAACAGCCCCAGCTGCGCCGCTACCAAGTGGATGATTGAGAACGCCGCCCAGCCACACACACACACACACACACAGAGAGACAGACAAGGGAGAAGAAACAACCTCTACCCTAACAAAAATAAGTCCTGCCATTAGTCTTAGAAGCTCTAAATGAAATGTCTAATAGCTTTTGTGTTGTGATAGTTAACAAAATCCCTTTAGAAAGTCAGATTTGTTTTTAATTCACCTGGCAGAGGAGTAATTTTGAAGACATTTGGCTCATCTTAACGAACGTCATTGTCAGATAACAGCAGATACTGTACTCTATGTTTGGACAATCTGAACAGCATCTAAGCTAGGCTAGTTAGCATTTAGCAGGACTTGTTTATCTATGTTACTTTTTATGATTAAATGTAGCTACTGCCGTATTTATGTGGTATAATAGGCTCAATTGAATGTTGGCGCAAAATTGATTATTCAATCACAGGAAACAGGTGGGAAAAAGATGGTAAATTAGCTTTAGCTGTTTTTACCTCTATTTTGTAGTTCCTGCATAATTAAAATGCAAATTTTATAGAAAATTACATATTTTTATGGCATACTACACTACTTTTTTGCCCTTGTAATTGTCTTTTGTAGAATACTTTCAGTTTCATTGTTTCTAAAGATCTAAAAAATCAAATTCAGGGACAGGGAACCTCAGAAATTCTGATTTGTAGTAAATTAGCTCCACAAACTCCCACCAACATTAATTGGTTTGACTCCATCTGGACTGAGCTTTCCCTCCCACTTTGTGCTACTGTACCTTCACACTTCATACTTCACACTTCACTCTTTTCCACACATTTATTTTTACCTGACACTGTGAATGGGAACAAGTTCATTTCTGATGACTGTTTCCTAAAAGGATTTTTCAGGGAAGTTTGCTCCAGGGAAAGTAGCTGTACCCTCAGTTTAAAAAAATATATAGTAGCAGATTAATCTGGTTATGTCATAATCTGGGTTAGTGGTGTACCACATTTGGATTTAGCTCTCCTTTGATGATTAAAAATTGGATAATGAATAGTGAAATTATCCGAGGCCGCTGATTGGTAGGGCAGAGTAAACAGATCATCAGCCTCCATTGCTGGAGCCAAGGTGACATGCCGTTCCCTTCTCCTTGTCTCCATTCAGAAGTCTGTGACAGTGAACACAAAAGACCAAAAGGCCTTCAGACAATCAGACATGGCTCCCAAATTGGAGCTAATTGCTTTTTAGCCACAATGTATTTGGGAAAATGGATCAGAGTTTGGCACGTTCAGAAAGGATTTAAATAGGAGGGAGGGATCGTACAGCATGTAACAGTTTGTCTACCAAACAGGTTTCATAATAACGCAGCTCTGTGGAAGGCGCTCCATGACAAATCAATGGGTAGAGCCTGTGAGACTGTAGCTCAGGTAACTCTCCCACCCTTTTGATTGATTTGTCCAAAGCTGTACAGCCCCCAGTTATCTGTTTTACATCAAGGAGGTTTAACAGGAGTGTTGACGTCTGACGCTGGAGTTGGCAAGCCACAAAAAAAAAAAAAAGTTACCAGAGTTACCAGAAGTAGATGGCAATGTTGTAGTTTAGTAGTTGAAATGGCAAGGTGCGGTACATGAGAGTAAACTCCAGAATTGTCTAAAAAGGTCAAATATTAGTTCAGTTTCTACAGAGAGTAATTAATTCACACAGATAACACAGCAGCTTTTGACCTTTCTCAGGCTGCAACAACAACCTGTGACACACCTCGTTTAAGTACAACAGATAATCAGACGCAGGTGTGGCTCCTAATTAAAAATCGTTAGGTCAGACTATATTTAGCTTTGTTGGAGATGTTCACTCAAAACTGATCATTTCCATTAAGGAAATCCCGGAATTTATTTAAATAAAGGAAAAGTTGGTGTATCAGTAAAAAAAAAGATAAATTGGGAAGAGCTTCTTGTTTAATTTCTAGCAGTGTAGACACATTGTTCCTGCCTTTGCTTCAACCTCTTAGCTCCACCATATACTGTAGCAGTTTAGCATTCAGAACATGAATGAATGAATCATAATGTTTAGTTTGTCTCTCTCCATCCTTCTTCAGCCTCGGAGCCCAACCTGAAGCTGCGCTCCAGGCTGAAGCAGAAGGTAAGCGAGCGGAGGAGCAGTCCGCTGCTGCGTCGTCGAGACAGCCCCATAACCTCCGCCAAGAAACGCTCACTCGACATGGCAGGTGAGGGACACACACACACACATACAGCTGTCTGGTGTTCCAAAGGATTTATTTTTAGGCTGCTGTATTTTCTTGTATGTATTTGATTTGTGTTTGTGTGTGTTTCAGACTCTGCGTGTAGCAGCGCCCCCGGCTCAGGCCCAAGCTCCCCGAATAACAGCTCCAACAACATCCCCAATGAGAACGGCATCACTGTGTCAGTCTCCAACAACACAGAGGTAACACACACACACACACACACACACACACAACAAGTAACAAGTCACTTCAGTGCACCCGACGTTTAGACTGATATATTGAGCTGTTATTAACTCACAGACATTGTGTGAACCCTGCACTCAATTGTTTTTGGGGTTTTTTTGCACAATTTAAAGAGTTTATTCTTTAACTCTTAGTTTAATTCTTTACTTGTTTAAACCCGGGAGTTGCTACTCATAAAGATTTGCAATCTTTGGTCTTTTACTGGTGAGAGTTTTAGCATCAAGTGATGGCCAAGATGCTGATTTATTTTGCCCCTGCAGAAAATAAAATATTGGGGAAACACTGAATACTTGTAATTTTTAGCATCAAACGTTCGCTACATTTAAAGGTTTTGTATCACGGCACAAAAAATGAGCTATAGACTGCCTCAGTTCAAAGGTCTTTGTATGAGATGAACCCTAATAGGTACAAAACAACATACAAATATATATAATACACAGTCTACATAACCCTAAATTATTAATAAATTATGCAGCCTTTGCTGTCAGAGTAGCTTTTCTGTTTTGTGTGGGTGCTAGTTATTAGCTTTTAAACTTAGCAGCCTATAGCACGTACAAAGGCTCTGAGTGAGGGATGTTCAGATGATGGGTCTGCAGAGGAGGAAGACAGCCGAGGAGCTGGCAAGATGCTATTTGTGGGAGCGCCTTAGTAGCCAAGTTGTTACAGCGCATGCCACATAACCGACCTTTGTTGCATGTCATTCACACACCCCCTCTCTCCCTAGTGCCTGTCTGCCTCTTCACTGCTGAACTGTCAAATAAAGGCGAAAATGCCCAAAGAAATATATATATATATATATATATATATATATATATATATAAAAAGATGCTATTTGTGGCAGCCATTAATGGCACTCAGGCAGTGTGGAGGAGGCTTGTGGCCGTGACGATTTTATATCGCCAGTAGGGTGCAAATGTAGCTCTTTCCCCATGTGTGGACGTTGACTGCTGCAGTGTTTGCCCCTGTGCTGCTCTTTCTTCACGATGCAAACACAGATAAATCATTTAAATGTGCTTCCCAGGCGAGTCTGGCCCAGAGGCTTTGCAGCGGTGCTGAGCGGGGCTCCGTTAACCAGCTGTCCCTCTACACTTCGCCATCCTTACCCAACATCACCCTGGGGCTGCCCGCCACTGCCACGGCCACGGCTGCTTCCAATGTAAGGAGGAAACTGCCGCCAAGCTGGAGAAATTGCTAGCAGACTGACTGTGCATCTATTTATCTGTGAATTTGTTTATCTGGAGTGTACCGTCTATGACCGTTTATTAAAAACAGCCCTCACCTTCCCCGCTCTCCCTCTTTTCCAGGTGACCTCGGCCCAGCAGGATGGAGGTCTGCAGCCGGCCCTCTCCCTCAGCCCTCCATTCCTCTCCGGTGGCCACTTGACCCCCTACCTGGCCGAGGCCGGAGCGGGAACAGGCGGGCATGGCGCGCACAGTCCACTGCTTCAACACATGGTGCTCATGGAGCAGAGCCCGGCACAGAGCCCCCTGGTGACAGGTAGGAGTAGTAATGGAAGTTTTACTAAAGCTAGAAGTGATTAATAGAGATAAAAGTAGCAATGGTACCTCTATTAGTGGTAATAGTTTTGGTAAAGTTGATGGTAATGAGATGAAAAGACTGAAAGTTCAAGTATTATTCCGTTTTGCTCTGGTGACACAAGAAAAGAGAAACCATCACCACACTCACAGATATGTGTCGGGGGCACTCTGTATGCCCCATCTTGCTGACAGACGTCCATTCATTTGATCAATCTAATGAGCTCCTTTCATATGTCAGCGTACGCTATGAGAGTGTGACATGGTTGCATTGTGTGTCCTTTCCCATCAGCTCATTCATTGACTACCATTTTGCTGCTATTTTGAGCGGGGCATTAGCGGTGAATGGGCAATGACGCACATACAGACGCATGTATTTGTGTATCCACGCACAAAAAAACGTACAGACAAGGACGTGTGCGTGCCCACACACAGGCCAGGAGCAGAGAGTGAGTTTTTTACAGCCCAGATGCAGTAATTTGCTTCTCAGCTCTGAGAGAGTCATGTTTTAAAAAGCCTCTACATATCCAAGTAGCACGTGCTTTGCCGTTTCATATCAGCTCCTACTTCCTTCTAACTCTTCCTGTGTGCTAGCTATGCATCAGCAAGCTTCTTCAGAGACAATTTGAAAACAGAACTCAGATCATTTCCCAGACTCCATCGAGTCTGTTTTTCTGACTTACCTCACCCGGATGATATACTGTAAATGGACTAAGCTGTTCACTTTTCCCGGCTCGTATCATCACAATAGAAGAATCGCAGTATGGCATCACAGATGGTAGTTTTTATTTGGTTCACAAATACATCTGCTGACTAATCTTAGGTCCAACACCAACAAGAGTGAAATTAGGAATCCATTTGCTGATGTAAACACATCATATATTTATCTTGTATTTTAGGAATTTACCTTGAAGTCTCATCAGTGCAGAATAAAAGGTCAGGGTCTCATTGTGGTCAGACAAGGCTGGAAAAGATCTTTGCTGCTTCACAGTTGTTCCACTTCATTCACACACGAACAATATAAACCTCTCCACACAATTCACTAAACGGTCATTCGTCTTTGCTTCCAATTTTTGATCTGGAAACACATGGCGGCCATTCTGGTAGCCACCAAAATAGGCCTTGCAGACACAGTGCCATGCATCATTATGACACCTAGTCTAAATACTTGATAAGGTTTGGGTTTTTGGAGTGGCAGCAAGTCAAGTCATCATCAAAACACTCACCACTGAGCATGGTAGCTTTCCTAAACAGCTGCATGACACCACCTTGATATTCTGCCAGGTTTGGACCCAAGATTTAGGAAGATCTACCTTACCCAAACTAAAATGCTTTGTCTTTTATGCTGTAAAAGCCAGACAACATCTTATAGTTAAAACAGAGCTGAACGGTCAGTGATTCAGGATATTCTCTAAAATAAAAGATCTTGAGTTCTTTGTTGCCATTCTTTAAGTGTACGAAGATTGTAGAAAGTTCATTTTTTCCAGCTAACTTGCTAACAAGCCACTGGCACCGGCAGATGATAATGTTATAGGAATCCCATGTTTCACTGGTAGAAGGATAGATCATGTTTAAACAGAGACGAGTGCAGAAAAGAAAGCCTTTGTGTCTTAATCAAACATACAACATCAAGCACACAGCCTGTGATAGATTGAAACAACGCACTCTCTGTTCTTGTTTTCTTGAGAAGTGACCTCCCTCCCAGACAACGTACGAAGAAAGCTCCCTTAATGGATATGAGTTTACACTCTGTGCTCTTGGGTTTCACCGCCTGTTGTAACTAAAGTTTTCCTTGTTTGTGTCCAAGGTGTAAGCGGCCTGTCTATGTCGTCAGCAGCATCCATGGCGAAGCTGCAGCGGCAGCACCGGCCCCTGGGGCGGACCCAGTCGGCCCCTCTGCCCCAGGGGAGTGCTGCGCAGGCTCATGCCCAGGCCCTGGCCCTGCAGCAGCTGGTGGTCCAGCAGCAGCACCAGCAGTTCCTGGAGAAGCACAAGCAGCAGTTCCAGCAGCAGCAGCTCCACCTAAACAAGGTGAGGGGTGGAGACACTTGATTTTGAATGCAAATTATGCTTTTTTTTTTTTTGTACTGCAAGTTGTACATGTTATCATTATTATTGTTATATGACACATTATAAGCAGTTTGCTCACTGTACTGATGAAGGCAGGTGATGGACCGGCCACAGATCTGACATCACATTCAAATAAACTGATAATTAATTAGGGCTATAAGCCAGCGTGGGCCCGCAGCACAGGAGCTGTAGTGTAGTTGTTTGTGTAGGCGGCAGCCAGTAACACAGCCAATAAGGCGTTAGCTGTGGATGTGTGTGAAGTCCTTGATTTTATTCTGCCGTTTTCTCTTTCTCTCTGCTTCTCTCTCTCGCTGTAGTATTTCTTTTTGCGAGTAGGAGGCAGGTGTGGGTTAGCATGTATAGCAGAGTGTGTGTTTGTGTGTGTGTGAATGTTTGCATCCACGTCTCTGTGACCGTGGCCGAGACAGTTGCCACGGACTGCGAGGTAACTGTGCGCTGCCATGGCAACGGAGCGGAAGCCTCTGCCTTATATGGTCAGGGAGGAAGCGAGCAGCCGCTGCTCTGGATGACTTTACTTATTGGAGTAGAGTACTCGCTGGAGGAGAGGTGGGTGGATGAAACAAGGGATTTCCTCTCCTCCTCCGCCACCTCCCCTGCTCTGCTCTGCTCTCTCTCACTCCCTCCATATGTTTCAGAGCTCTCCAGTGGCAGCTTTCACACAAACATCTCTATTACAGCCTCTGGCACGCCATGGATGGATCCTGCGGAGTTTTGTCAGGACAAAAATGAAAATGCCGCCTTCAAACATTGTTTTATTCTGTTAAATTAATCAGAATACAAGAGGGAGAAGAGCTGTTTTTGTTAAATTAAATTTTTTATTCTAAATTCTATAATGTGAGTAGTGAAGTGAGTGAGTAGAAAAAAAGAAAGCAATTTGAATATGTTACTCAATACAATTTGAGTTCTGGGCATCTTTCATTATTTTCTAAATATAATCACTGGTTGCAGCTCTACACATTATCTGTCAACAGAGCCAAAGTCTCACTCACAGAAACACGATTTTGTCTTTCTTTTGTCATTATTGCGTTTTATCCGTATCTCTGATTTAAGCTTTATGATCTATCAACAGAAAGTCAGTGCATTTGTGATCGGTAAGGAAAGGACCAGATAAAGAGGAGGTTTCTGGGAAAGTAGAGCAGAGGGAGGGCAGCGGGGTCGAGGGAGGAGGTGAAAAATGGGGGGGAAAGAGAAGTTTGTTTGGACGCAGAAGAACATCAGAGGAGAGGAGGTGGGGTGGGGGTGGGGGTGGATGTGAGCTGGTGAATGCTCTGACGTCAATGCTGTGTCAGCTTTGTGCTTGGGAAACACACACACACACACATCTGTAGCTGTAGCCCTCTCTTGAGACTTCCAGCAAACACTTCTCTTCCTCGCTGTTCTCTTAGTCTTCACATCATAAACACTGACACACTATTGAGGCGAGTACTCCGCAGCCTTGAATGGCACGCTGAATGGATCACGTCAGCGAAAGTGAATGAATAGACAACTGAATCACTACTCGGTTAACAGCCGGCCCCAGAATGAATCGATGAAAAGCAGCACAACAGGGAGTGTGGAATGTATCTGTTCGACGAGACACATTTTGCCCCGGAGAACAGTCGGCAGAGCGGCCACTCACATTCAATTAGAACGGATAGGTTTGAAATGAGCAAGACACCAATCTGACTGAATAATCCAAATTAAGCTTGTTAAAAGAAGAATGCTCCAGAGAAAGGAGCGATTTGCCAGGAATTTGATTCAGGATGAGAGCGTGCCCGTTTTGTCTGAATGCAGTCTAACACGTTGGAGGGGATTTGTCACATCCTAATGTTTGATTGTGAAATAAATTTCACATCGCAGCATCATCACCCTCCTCCCTCCCTGTGTTTTCCCGCAGATGATGACCAAGCCCAGTGAGTCCCCCGTGGGCCGCCAGCACCAGAGCCACCCAGAGGAGACGGAGGAGGAGCTGAGGGAGCACCAGGACGGAGGCGCTCTGCTGCCGGGGGTCACCATCAAGCAGGAGCCCCCCGACCCGCAGGACCGGCAGGAGGAGGTGCTGCAGCAGCACATGGAGAGGGAGCGGGAGAGGCAGGCGGAGCAGGAGCTGCTCTTCAGACAGGTAGAGGATGGGGTATACAGTATTCAGCTGTAAAACAACGAAGGCTGAGAGACTCTATATGAATCTGCTTGGCACTGATGAATTGTAGGTGTTCCTGGGGAAGTCCTGGAGAGGAGAACACTCCAAGAAACAGACACAGAATTGTATTTTGGGCTGTGAAAATGTTGCTCTTTGTCCTATGGCATCTCTGTAATTAAAAGCTGAGGGTAAATCGAAGCTGTATCATTTGTTTTGGCTGCCATCTTTTGGCCATATGTTGTACTTGCAATATAGAACATTTTGAAGCAATTTTTCTTCCCTTTAATCCCCTAATGTGTTTACATTTTCACTAAACCACTCACCATGACAACTGTAGGATTCCTCTTCTTTATTTCTCTGTGATTGTGTCTGTGTGTGTGTGAGTAGCAGGCCCTGTTGTTGGAGCAGCAGCGGATTCATCAGCTGAGAAACTATCAGGCCTCCATGGAGGCTGCCGGCTTATCAATCTCCTTCCCGGGACACCGCCCACTGTCCAGGGCCCAGTCGTCTCCGGCCTCAGCGTCCTCCTTCCCAATCAGTGTCCCAGCCTCCGACCCTCCCGTCAAACCTCGCTTCACCACTGGTCAGCATCGCCACCCTCTTTCATTGAAGTCTTCCTCTTATCTACTCAGCTGTAGCTCTTAGTCTGGTTTCTGTTTGCAGAGCAGCCGTGTTGCACCGATTCATGTATCACTTTCAAATCTTAAACCGCTGTCAAGCTGCCAGAAGTATTTATTTCCACAATTGTAGCCTCGCTCTGGTCTGCCTCAAGCATTCAGTTGAGAAGTGTTTGGCTTTGAATTTCACTTCCTTCCTAATGCACTGGGGAGTAAATTAGCCAAAAAATGGTGTAGTGGTTCCGGCCTCCATCTGGTAGCAGTAATAATCGAGCTAGAGGAGCTAATCTTGCCAAAACTTTTTCTCTCCCACTTTCTTCCTCTCAGACATCTGACTTTTTAAACAAAGATGAAAATGACAAAGGGAGCTGTGGAGAAATGAAGAAAGAATGAAGCTCCTATCGGCAATAGACTTCTGTATTTGTACTGAGGTGTTATCACCATGAAGATGCCACATATTGAGGCAGTTTTTGTGCTCATGCACCACAGCTGAAGATATTTTTATCTTTAACGGTTTGGCCTACTTTACTCCCACTCAGTTCCAAACTGCATAGAAAATTTAGGGAGAAAGGTTGCATCAGAATGAGAATATCTGGCTGTAAAGTTTTATTTTGAAAGAAGTTTCAGTAACTGTTTTGATATTAATGTGTTCAGGAACAAAGTGAGAATCTTCTTCTTCTCAAATTAAAACCTGTAACAAATAGCTCACGATCAGATGTCTGTAGCCTGTAAATTGATTGATCATTGCCTTGTTAATAAGTGTACGTTTCTGTGTGTGTTTCCTCAGGCCTGGTGTATGACTCTCTAATGCAGAAGCACCAGTGTATGTGTGGAAACACCAACAGTCACCCGGAGCACGCAGGCCGGATCCAGAGCATTTGGTCTCGGCTGCAGGAGACCGGACTCAGAGCGCAGTGTGAGGTATGTTACAAGTGGGAAAGACTCCACAGTGAACATCACACTAAGTTGTAAACTGCATATGAGAGTTGTATCCCTCTGTGTGTGTGTGTGTGTGTATGTGTGTAGTGTATCCGTGGGAGGAAGGCCACTCTGGAAGAGCTGCAGACGGTTCACTCTGAAGCCCACGTCCTGCTGTACGGAACCAACCCACTCCGACAGAAACTTGATTGTAAGCTCACACACGCACACACACACATACACACACACACGTACACAGCATTAGAATTACACAACTGCTAATATTTAGTCACTTACCGTGTCCCTAATTGAATGTTTATTTCCTGATCACCAGGCTCAATCACTCCCATGTTCGTACGGCTACCGTGTGGAGGGGTTGGGGTAAGTAACACTCACATTCACTGGGTGAATTAAAACACCGGGAAACAATGTCATGTCTGAAATGATGCAATCTATCTAATAATGATCTAATAATATTTAAAAATGATCAAACTTGCGGAAGTCATTGTCATTATATGGAAAGACAAGGCACGTTTCTTTGTATTGCACCTGTCAAACATAGACAGTTCAAAGTGCTTTACATGAGGCAAATAAATGCATTACAGCATTTTAAAACAGGGAAATAAAATAAAGTACAATAAAATAAAAGTAGAATAAACTCTAACCTTTGAATCTGTGACTTTTCAGTCTCTTCAGTTCCTTCACTTTCCTTCCATGCTGTGGATTCAGCTCTGAGACTTGTGTTTGGTGTTTCTAGGTGGACAGCGACACCATCTGGAACGAGGTCCACTCCTCCAGTGCGGCTCGTCTCGCTGCCGGCTCGGTGGTGGAGCTTGTTTTTAAAGTGGCTACTGGAGAGCTGAAGGTAACAGGCATCACACTCGCCTGGTTACTCTCTCAATCTCTTTTCTCTCTTTCTCACATCGTCAAGAAGGAGGAGACGCTTCTTCATCATCTTAAAGACATTTTGGGGTTCCCATAGGCTTTGTCTGAGACTGCAACTACTTTTCATAATTTGTCGAGTACAGTATCAGTTTATTTGAATTAATGAATTAATCATTTGGAAAATGTCAGAAAATAAGTTAAAAATTCCCATCATAAGGCATTTGTGTTGAAAAGTGACTTGAAAGATTGATATCAACAATATTCAATATTCTGATCTGTTTTCTTGCTTTTTTTAGACCTTAAAAGTCACTGAAATATTTTGTTAAACTGAGTGTTGTAACCCTAACCTGCTGGTTGATAACCACATATAGTTGGTGTTAACACTACAGTTCACTTGTATTGTTTTCTGAGATTTAATACGACAGTTGAGCTGTAGCTGTAACGTTTGTGCTCTTAGTGCTAACAGTGCTTTATCTTGGATCATTTCCCGTTCAGAAGCTGCATTTGTAAACATTACAGCCACCCCTCTTTGTGTTTAGAGTGTGTATTTGGCTAAATTACAGTGTTTTAGTGGTGGTTCACCACTACTTGGTGGCTAACAGACTCCTGTCGCTCCTGTCTGTCTCCCCAGAATGGTTTTGCTGTGGTCCGCCCTCCTGGACACCACGCAGAGGAAAGCACTCCCATGTAAGGCCATAGCCGTCACCACACTCAGTTGGAGACACTTAATCTATGCATATACAAATATCAGCGCTGGAACAGCCTCATCTGGAATAGGAATTACATAAACCATTTAGTTTATTTGCACATAAAGTACTGAGAGCCTTTATTCTGCCAGCTGTTTCAAGATTGCTGTATTTATTTTTATATTCTCCTCACAATGTGTTTAAAATGCACTATAAAAACATGAAAATGGAGCAGGAAAGTGCTTTGGCACAGCTGAATTTCATAACAGGCAGAACGACTCAGCCCCTCCCTCTCTTTGCTGCTGTTTCAGGGGTTTCTGCTACTTCAACTCTGTGGCCATCGCAGCCAAACTGCTGCAGCAGAGACTCAACGTCAACAAGATCCTCATCGTGGACTGGGTCAGTCTAACATCTCTGTCATGTGACGCAGCGGGAACGAAATGCAGTTAGTTTGCATTAAAGAGGACAAGTTAGATTGTATTGGATTTTCCTCTAGCACGTGTTTTTAAAGGCACACAGCAAAGTTTGTGATGATATCATGCGCTCACTCTCTAACCTCAGGACGTTCACCATGGCAACGGCACGCAGCAAGCATTCTACGATGACCCCAACGTCCTTTACCTGTCTATTCATCGCTATGACGACGGCAACTTCTTCCCTGGAAGCGGAGCACCTGACGAGGTGAGCGTAACCTTATTAACTGTCACCAGACCTGAACAAAACACTCCCGGTGCATTGTGGGAAACATTTTGCACAGGATTCAGTTTTCATAGATGATTGAATTTGGATTTCTTCTGCTAAGTAAACAATTTAAAAATAAATAACAATGAAACTGTGACACTTTTTAGTAATCTAGTAATTTTAATGTCTTAGTTGTAGTTTTAAAGGTAGTTTAAGAGCTGCATGAAATGATCGTTTTTCTGAGATTAACCTATTGATTATTTTTTCAATCAATCAATTAGTCGTTCAGTCTATAAAATGTCAGAAAATAGTAAAAAAAGGCCCATCACAAGTTCCCAGAGTCCAAAGTGACGACTTATAACAGCTTGTTGTGTCTGACCAACAGTCCAAAAATCCAACTACATTAGAAAAGCAGCTAATGCTCACATTTGAGAAGCAGCTGCATTAAATGATAATCCTTTTCAGTGCTATAAACCTCATATATGTGTTACTCTTGTATCATTTCTAGCAGATTCCACAAGTATTTGAAATGTATTGTCCAGATATGGCCAAAAATCACACAAACAAAGTTTTGGTAATGGGAACAAATACTCAGCAATATTCCCAAATAAAGTTTAATATGGAGTGGTATTGAAAAACAAAGGCAAAGTAAACAGCTAGCAGCCAGTAGACTTGATGTTTTCTTTGGATTTTGTTTGTCTTGTACGTATGAATGTGAGTCACACATGTGCTTCTCTCTGCAGGTGGGCAGTGGGCCCGGAGTCGGGTTCAACGTCAATGTTGCCTTCACCGGAGGCCTCGATCCACCCATGGGAGATGTGGAGTACCTGGCTGCCTTCAGGTACCAGATACAATATCACCAACTCACACAAAGACAAACCAGCATTGTTAGTTTGAGCTAAATTTCTGCCACTAGATTATTGGTTTTTTTTTATTATTAGTAGGGCTGCAAAACTGATTATTTTCATTTTTTTCTCCATTAACTGATTATTCGTTAGGTCTATAAAATGTCTGGAAAAAGCCAACACAATTTCCTAAAGCTCAAGGTGATGCCATCAAATGTCTCGTTTTGTCCAACCAACCTTTCAGAACTCAAAGAGATTCAGTGTATTAGCTCAGAAGACAGATAAAAGCAGCAAATGTTACGTAATGTTTGGTTTTTAAGCTTGAAAAATTAGATAAAGGATTAACAGAACCAAATAGTTGCTGATTAATAAATTGTTTGAGGTGCAAATGTTTGCAGGGTGATAAAATGAATAATATAATGGTTTGTGCTGTTTGAGTATCTTCTACATTCACATTGAAATTTGTCGTTACTCTGTATAATCTTTATACTCCACCCTCCCACTCTCAGGTCAGTGGTGATGCCCATAGCCAATGAGTTTGCTCCGGACATCGTGCTGGTCTCCTCTGGCTTCGACGCTGTGGAGGGACACCCCCCACCACTGGGAGGCTACACTTTGACGTCCAAATGTGAGTACAAGATTATCTCAAGTATGTTTCTTATCTCACGCAAACATGTGCACATTAGTTGGGTACTGACAAAGTAGAAAGTTGTGTTCCTGTGGGTGACAAACTGCTAAAAAGTCAATTAAATTCAGCTGCTGTAGCGTACCACAGATTCATTTACATTCATTCACTCCCTTTCTGTAACCTTTTCTTCAGGTTTTGGCTATCTGACCAAGCAGCTGATGACCCTCGCCGGAGGTCGGGTGGTCCTGGCTCTGGAGGGGGGTCACGACCTCACCGCCATCTGCGACGCCTCTGAGGCCTGCGTGGCCGCCCTGCTAGGCCAGGAGGTAAGGAGGTCACTCTGACAACACACAGGATCTGAATCCGAATTAATGGCCCTTATGTTATATCAAAGAGTCGGTGTTGAAGAAAAATGGATGAGACAAAGTGTGGCATGTTTAGTATTGAATCAGGTTAAAAAAACTCTATTTTTGCTTGAACTGTTCCACTATTTCAGACTTACCTGTGGATTTGAAATCATTTTTATAACTATAGATTTCATTCATTTTAATCCCGTTTTAATCTGCTGTGTTGGCAGTGTAATGGAAAAACAAACAAGCAAACAGAAAAAAACAAAGTAAATCTATTATTTGAGGACAAAGCTGCACTAATCCCATGCAAATGTAGCATTACCTGAGCTGCTATTTCATCTCCTACTTCTCCTCTTATAAAACATGAAAGCAGTAGTTGAATGAGCTTGAGGAAGGTTTTAAATGCCATGATGTTTTGCCGCGATAAATACTGTACTGTGATATCTTGACTGTTAATTCTTGGGACACCCTCGAATTGATCAGTTGTATTGTTTTGTGGTGATGAGCCACACCAGGTCTGGATTCATTAGGCATTAATAGGGCTTTACGTCACCATGTCACTCATCTGAGGTCCAGGAAACCAATCGAGTTGCAATATGGAGTGGTGCATTATCTCTAGGTCAACGCCTTGTGGAAAGTATTGTAAATGCAGCCTCTTCCTAATACTCGTGTTTACATCTTCTGTGTTTTTGTCCTGCGCAGCTGGACGTACTGCCAAAGGCCGTCCTCGAGCAGAGGCCCAACCCCAACGCTGTTCGCTCTCTGGAGAAGGTTTTAGAGACTCACAGTGAGTTCACCCTCAGTAACACAACTCACAACGCTAATACACACAGACGGACACGATGAGGGATTATTTTAATCTTTGTGCATTTTTCTAACAGTAAAACAAAAGCAATATTTCTCTGTGTCATTGTTAAACTGTCAGGAAACTTGGTAATACTTATCTATTTAATGAAATATAGGTACGCTTTAATGGCATGACTGTTAAAGTTACATTACTGGCAAAGCTAAATGACATATTATTGAATAGTTATGTTTTACATAAGAAAACAAAACAGATAAACACAATTCCTCTCCTCCTCTCAGGTAAGTACTGGCGCTCGGTGCACCGCTACTCACCGCGGCTGGGACTTTCCCTGCTGGAGGCCAAACGAGGAGACTCGGAGGAGGCAGAGGCTGTCACTGCCATGGCCTCTCTCTCTGTGGCCAACACCAACGCCATGGATCAAAGGTAAAGGATCTAAAATCACTGCTAAAGCCAAAGCTTGAGATTGAGAGTTAACATCTCCTCAATACAGTCACCTGCTTCTACCTCCACTACTTTCTGTACACTGCAGGTGTGGTTAAAGTCACGTATATATCAATCATCCATATATATATTGAGGAAGTAAGATAACTGAATAGTCACATTGCAACAAATATAGTCCATCAAAAACGTCTCTAGAGGCTTTTTTTCAAATGAAGAACCTGGACAGATGTTACAAAGTCATCCTAAAAAAACGGAAAGGTATTTGATAAAAATGACAAAAGGTATTGAAATCATTTGTAAGCATGCAGAGCAATAATAAAAGGGAAGAGAATACTGGGGTTAGATAAAAAACATCATACAGGACATGCAAAGCAATGAAATGAGGAGTGAGAAAGAATCAAAGAGTGAATGTTGGCCTGTAAGTTTAGTCTAAATGATATCAATTGGGTAATTATTTTACAAACATTTCATTGCGTTATTTGAAGTTCGTACCTACATCTACATTTACAGAGGTTCCTCTCAAAATCCCAAATCAATGTGATCCCCGAAAATGTGTGAAAGTTCAAGACAAACAGTGGCAGGGTGGGTCCAAAGTCCATGAAGGTCTGGAGGTTATCTGCATGTAAAGCATAGCTGCAGCGCAGGATGTCAGTTTGCAGGTGGTTTGGAGGAAATATGACGGGCGGCCTGAGGTTTAATATGTGTTGATGTGTCTTTTTGTCCAGCAGGCCAGAGGATGAACCCATGGAAGAGGAGGAACCACTGTAACGGAGGGAAACACGAGGGTGTCACACTGTTACCATTGACCTCTCCGGAGAACACCTCTTTGAGCTGCAAAGAGTCTCGACTGATCCCTTCATTTAGTCCCCCTAACCCCACTCACCACGTCAGTCACCTTGATTGGCGGCCCCTCGGCCAAAACGAGGGAGAGGGGGTGGGCTCAGCCTCAAGAGTAGGGAGCCAATCAGGAGACAGAGGACTGAATTGGGGGAAAAAAATTAAACATAAAAGCGTTGCTTGGCGGCGCTCGCTCAGAGACACTCATTTTTTTCTGTCAGTCTTCGCACCCCCACATTAGCCCACAGCGGCTAACCAAGTGACCAAGGCAGCGGGCGAGTGTTTGGAGTTGGGGCGAGAGCAGGTCTCGTCATAGAAAGGTGTGATAACACTGCAGAAACATACGGTGCTTTACACAGCTGCCTTCTGACCACATACAGTATGGACACCAGGGACAGCAGACGTTCCCAGCTGTCAAACACAGCTCGGGAGTTTCTTTTCTCTTTTCTCAACTATTTTTCCCTGCAAAACAAGGGCATCGCGGCAACTGAGGTCATATTTTACAAGATGCGTTCACTGTGGACTTTGGTTGGCCGAAGTTTGAGTAGGCTTTTACAAAGATTTGATGAGGAGACTGTCACCTCGCCGGACCAGCCTGTCGTTGAAGGTTGACGAGTGAGAGGGAGTGCCTTGGTGAGGGTCCGCTGGATTTCAGGATTGTTCAGGAAAAGATTGCCTTAAGTCAAAAGATGTTTTTTCTCGCTGAGGTCGGTTGCGAGGGAGGGAGACGGAGAGTTTCCGGCCCTTTTGGGGACGAGAATGACAAAAATAAAGCAAACAATCTTTCAGCATGTTTACTTGGAATGTGACGAAGACAACATTTATGTCTCTCACAGCCTCTCTTGAAGAGTTACTTTACTTTTGGATGGATCTATTTTTCTGTAAAAAAGAAAACGCTTTGTAAAGGTAGTTGCCAGCTTCAGCAGAAAAACGGTGCAAACATGGAGACCTTCAGACAAGGAAATTAGTTTAAAAAACTCTGTAAAAGGTCTAGCCTTTGATGTAGCTTCCCTTTAACTGAAGTCATTGCTTTGGAAACACATAAAGCATGCATTTGAGCAGAGAGACCAGACGTTTTTTGCAAGATTTTTGAATGTTATCCAAAAGAGAAAGCCAAGCAAGAAAAGCCAAAGCATGAGTTTGCATTTACAGTAGTACTTTCACTCCACTTAGCTGGCAAGTCGACAAACATTTCTCGTATTGGCCCTTTCATATAAGGCTCCCAATACCCAGTTCAATGTTTACTGATTTAATCCTTCACAGATCAAGTGAGCATTTCTGTACGTGTGCCGATCGGCCTCCCATGCTTCTCCGGTTGGCAGCTACCTTGGTTGCTAGTGTGAGCTAAACATTAGTCATGTATATTGAATTGAATATATTTTGAGAGGCGGTAATCAAGTATTGCCTGTTTGTATCTACATGTATGATTTCCACATCAAGTTGTCGATTTTTCAATATCAAAACTGTTTGGTAAGCGTGTCCACTTTTTATTTTTTATTGTATAAGATTATTTTTCTAACTTTTTTCATCCATAGATTTTGTTCTGTGTTTTTTTTATCCGTTTTCTGGATAGTTATAGGGCTGCCATTCACCTACTTAGTACTATTGTCACTTCTTGTTCAAAACTTTCTTTCTTTCTTTCTTGTATTTATCAAAAATAAGGAGCAACATTTTCTTTCTTTCTTTCTTTCTTTCTTTCTTTCTTTCTTTCTTTCTTTCTTTCTTTCTTTCTTTCTTTCTTTCTTTCTTTCTACGGCTCTCTCGGCCTTTCTGCATTTTCATCAATTGTGTATTTATAACATGTACTGTTTATAGGAGATTTGTTTATGGAACATTTATAAATGTACTCTAACTAATGACAGCTATGATATTGTGAGCGAAAAACAGTGTATGGTGTATGATATTACTCCTTGAACTTTTAAAAAAGCAGCATATTTAACTCGTCATCGACTGCACTGTTTTCAATTGACTTTTGAACACCAGAGTAAAACATTTGATCACTTTGTTGCCTAATTGATACACTTCCCTCTTGTGCATTGGGTGATATGCACTTACCTTTCGACTGTGACAACACATCCAAAAAGAGGTTTAGAGGCCGTTTTATGTAGCTGGCTGAGTTTATCTGGGCGGGAAAAGAAAAGGAGGGGACACGGGTGTCAAAAAAAGTGGAATTTTAACTCGTTTTGGATGGAAAACATCAGCCGATCATTTTCAGATCTCTTTCCGAACATGTGTTGCACTATAATGTTTGACTGTCTGCAACATCAGTGTCTCCTTCTTCCCTTTTCCCGCTTGAATTCAACTGATCTGACACCAGTAGGAGATCAAATTACATTCAAATTAACCCCCATCTGTCAGCTGCTTTGTTAAACACCTGATTAAAGACGACTATCATGTTTATTTTAAGTTGATATCATTTTAGAAACTTGTAAAATTTGAGATTGAGTTGATATTTTTTCATGTCTAACAAAACATTCCACTTGTTACTCGTTTAATTTGGCTATTTTTATTATTTTTAAATGAATTTGAGGTTTTTTTTCTGTAGAAACTTTAATACTACTTTCTTTTTTGCCGTCTGCTCGCGCCAACTTTAACTCTTTGCATGGTTTGTGAGTCAGCATGCCTGCTTGTCTATGTAACAAAAATGTATTTGCACAATAGAAGAAGAACACTGGAGGACTTAAAAAGAAAAAACCTCCCACGGCAACTCCTCTCTGGTGTGCAAACAATTCAAAAGACTTTGTCCAAATAAGTCCACTGAGAAACATTTGATATTGTTCTTATTGAATATCGTTTCCAATGAGTGATTTTAACATGATTCAGCACTTACAACACGTATGGACTGTGCTAAAGAGAAACACGCTCTGCCAAACCTCTGCTACATTCACACCTTAAACAGATTCTCCCAAAGAATGTTCCTCTTTCAAAGGTCTTTGAACGGGCACTATAACGGTAGATAAATGACGGATATCGGTTGAGAAAAGGTTTGGAAAAAGGGCATCGTTGTTTGATTGTCACACCCACCTCGGCCAGTTCTATATATATAACCACTGTGGCTCAAGAGCAATTCTCGGTTTACATGTAAATGGATAAAAAAAAGTTATTTTTTGTTTGTTGTTTGTCTCTATTGATGAAAAATGTTATCTTTCTTTGGGACCTACGCTTTGGACATTTCATCTCTGACATCATCTATAAAATATATTTCTGAAAAATACAAGAATCTGTGGTTGTGTTGTTTCTTTTTGCAGGTTTTTGTTCCTGCATGAAATAAAAGATGTCCAAGGGTTTAAGATAAATGTCAGGATCTGGTAACTTTTGGTGCCATTTCAGGAATTTTTCACATCAGTAACAAGCCATCTGGACAAAATCAATTCACCAGATACACTCACTATTAACAGATCCTCGTATCGCTTGTGAAGACATTTAAAGTGTGTGTTATTTCTTCTTAATCCCTGATAAAATGGCAGAACTTCACATTATCTAACTGGTTGAATCAGATAATCAGACCAACAGAAAACCTGAGGAAGTGTTTCTTTCATTTAGAGTTTTGCTGCTTTCATCACTTCAGTGAAATGAATACTCAAAGTCCATGTTAGCACAATCCAAGTGTAAATAATCAACAGTGCTGGTTGTAGTTGAATTCAGGAATTTTACAGGATATCTTCCAGTTTCTGACCCGTGCTGGATCAGAACAACAGTAAATTAGCTGCCCAGCACATGATAGCAATGATGGCAGAAAGTAGGTCACCGCTGAAACGAAGACGACAGGCCAGGACATACTAGAGGCATGAAATCTCAGCTGACCCAAAATCTAATTACAAGACCCAATATCACAAGTGTGCCTGCTGGATTTAGTCAAAGTCCAAAGCAGCAGCTTTCAGGTGACCTCCTTCCTCCTCAAATGAAAAGTTCTTTGGTCTCTAAAATGTCACAGAGTGGTGAAGAATTCCAATTATAACTTCCAAAAGCCCAAGTTTATCTATTTATATTATCATGGAAGACTAAGAAAACCAGCAAAAGCTGTGTTTTAAGAAGGTGGAAATAGAGAATTCATTGGCTTGTATTTATAAAATGACTAAAAATAAATAAAACAACATAATTACAAGCAAATGGGGAGGGGGAAGAAAAATAAACAGAAGAAGAAAACATGTACTGGGTCATATATGATAAAATATTAAGACAATACTATGAGAAAAATGCTTTAATGAATGAATAAATTAAGATATAGACCAATTTAAAAAGGAAAAGCTAATATATGCCTGTTTTGCTTGTGATGAATAATTAATAAGAATACTCAATAAATAATTAGTTTTAGTTTTTTATATTGGTAAGACGCTCATATAGCATCAAAACAATAATAAACTTTATTCTTACAGCACATTTGTAGAAGTGGGTTTTTTTTTTTTTTTTTTTAAAAGAGATTTAAAATAGATAAATAATCTTTGTTAATGTTAGAAATACGCCCCTGTGTGTTTAGTAAATAGCAGCGTAATAAGTGTACATGTGTCAGTGGACTACTACACTGTCCAATGAGGGGAGGGCACTTCCCTTTTACCATGCAAATACTAACCTGATGTTTCCTCTCTGGCCACTGCGACGGCTGCAGCGTTAGCCACCTACTTTTCCCATTTCCATAACCCTGAAGTGGGGAAGCCTGTCGTGTTTTATTTGTTTTTTTTTTAACTCTTTCTTTTCTCTTCTCGAGCAAAGCCGCAGCGGGTTTGTCGGACATGCCTAACATCGTGCTTTTTAGCGGGAGCTCCCACCACGACCTGTCCCAGAAAGTGGCCGATCGGCTGGGGCTGGAGCTGGGCAAAGTGATAACGAAGAAGTTCAGCAACCAGGAGACATGGCGAGTAAATGTGTGATTTGTGTAAGGGCGGCCGCGCGTTTTGTGCCGGTAGGAGGGAGGTAGGTAGGTGCTGCTTCAGCCTCGGTGTCACATGTGGGTGGGTTAGCTTGAAGCTAACAATAGTTTACTATTCAGCGGGCAGCCACACGTGACTAGCCACATGTAAACACACCAGGCCAGCAAGCCAGCCCCAGCGCGTCCTTTATCGGACAGCGTAGCCCTCGGTGGTTTCCACACCTGCCTGCTTCATCGGGACCAGGGCGGCTGCGTGTTGCTAACCGCGCTAACGGGTTTCCCGTGCGGTGGGTGGCCGCGGAGCAGGCGCCGAGTGTCGGGCCAAACTGCGTGGAATAAGCCCCGCACGGGAGGAGGAGCAGATGCGTGCTCTGACAGTTCAATAGCGAAGTGGGAACAGATTGCCACGGGTGTACTAAATGTGGCGTGACACCTCCGCGCCTTCACGTTAGCTAGCCGGCCACTGCTGGCTATCTACAGCCCTGAAACCTGTGGATGTGTTTAAAAATCGATACAGACATTGATACGCCCGATTAGACACCGGTTTTTTGGTGCTACTGGTTGTCCACTTCCTCCCGCAAAAGAAGCACGATAACCGGGGGGGAGTGTGTCCGATAATGGATGTCGGCTAGCTTACCGTCATTTACACATGGATTTACGTTAGGTTAGGCTAAGTACAGACGACAATGTGACTCACTGCGGTTAGACGCAACAAAATAAACCACAGCAGCCACTTAGACAGTCATTAAATGTCAGCTGTTGTCTCTAAACTAAGGAGATGAGAACCAGTTAAATAAGAATACAGTTATTTATAGGTGGCTCTCATTACGTCCTGCTTTGCAAGAGACTAAAGTTAACCGGCCAGTGCTTAAATCACATGCAGTTCATTTGTGCTCATTTCCAAAGCCAATCTGACTATTAGTTGAATCACTGTGCACGCTAGCAGCTAGCCTCGTTTTAATATTAGCATTACAAAGGACTTTTATTGCCTCTTTCGCTGCCTGGCCTTGAACAGAGTTGGTTGAGGTCGTGTAGCTTGTTTGAACCCTTCGGCGGGGTGACCTTTTGACATCATGCAGGCCTGTTTGCTTGTCTTTGTTGACCTGAACTCATCACGACACTGCAGCTTTCAACTCGGCCTATACTTTAATGTGTTTGTGGCTGTGGAGGACACGATCGTTCGGCTTTCCAGCCATCTCATCTAAGTGCATTTTATTGTCTTTTGATTCAGTGAAAGGAAACCTTGCGCTGCAGCAGTGTGTTTTGTGATCCTGTGGCTCAGTGAGCACGGCAGTAACATTGTCAGCGTTGGATTTCATTCCCACTGGGGTCACTCGCTATATTGTAATGCACTCTGGATAAAAGCATCCACCGAACGGCATATGTTGTTTTGTAATCTTTCCATTGCATGGGAACTAAAGAGTGCGTTCCAACGTTAACAGTTTCCTCGATTGAACCGGGTCGGGGCTTGTAAAGGTGTCCTGACCCACTTTTATCCCCTGTAAGACCCTCTTTCTCTGCTGGTGATGTTTCCACCCTCAACTCTAAAATCCAGGGAAAACTCTGATTATCCGTGCTGCGGTTTCTCTCTAGGGGACACAACTGTTTGGGCGACACAAAGTGCAAAACAAAGTTTATTTTCTCATCCTCGCAGACTAACAGGGAGGTGAGAACGGTACGCTCATAACGGCTCTTCCCGCAGCTCCTACACAGGTTGTGCCAGGTGATTTGCAGAGGTCAAGGACCAACGCAGAGTGAATTCCTGGGAATTAAATCAGGGGAAGACTTTTGCACAGGGATTAATGTCCAAATAAAGATTTTATTGACACTGACCTGTTATGTGTTTGAGCATAATAGCTCTAGTTTAAGGGAGTGATCCAGATTTATAGTACATTTTATTCAAAGATGGCAGGGCTGTGACAAGAGTATAACCTTTCCTATAAACTGATACATTCGTGAAGATGGAGAGCATTGAAAAGAAAGTAAGCCTACATTGGTAGTATGTCCAAGATGTGGCTCTTCTGTTGTGTCTTTCTTTGAATGGAAGACGTCACTTTTTGTGTCCTGTTTTGTTCCTGTGTTGTGCCACCTTGACTGCTGTTTAATTTTAGCATCTGTGGCAGGAAATGTTTGATCAAGGTGGTGGCTGTCCATCCTGAATGCCTGAACATACAGTTTGCACATTTTGGCCGTTTTCTGTCAAACTCAAATTTCTTTTGGCTCACTTGTAGACTAATGAAGCTCATCGAGGCAATGCAAAGCTGCGGTCTGCACTGGCATAGAGGAAGTGTTTAAGGTTACCAGCAGACTTCCATTACTAATTTACAGATATACAGCTATATATGTAATACAGTCTGTGCTGATATGAATGAAATACAGCTGCAATTAACTATTATTTTTTATTTTGGATTTATCTGCTGATTATTTTCTCGATTAAACGTTTGGTCTATAGACTATCAATAAAACAGTGAACAACTTAAAGCCCAAGGTGTTGTCTTCAGATTGCTACGATGACGTGAAACATGGGGTAAAAAACTCAAGAAATTCACTTTACTAAAGAAACGCATAATTGAAAGCTGAAACTGTTCGGCATTGCTGCATAAAACATTTCTGCAGATTTATTAATTGATTAATCATTTCAGCTCTAGAATAAATAGTTAGCTGCTCTCAGGGCTGGGTATCAAACCTTAATGCTTTGCAACCTTGGACTTGAGAAACTGTGATGGACATATTTCACTTTTTATTTTTATTTTTTTACATTTTAATGGATTAATTGAATTGAAAATAATAGGCAGATTAAAAGATAAGAAACATAATCTTTAGTTGCAGCCCTGGTTGTACATTTCTCTCCCTAAATGATCTCCTAACCTGGCAACCAAAGGCTTGTTGCCTTTGGTTGCCAGTACGGCTTTTGCTCTATTACCTATAATATAAATCAATATATCTGGCTGATTAGTAAGTGCTGGCCTCTCTTAAAAAAACTGCAGGCCTTGTGACTTCACAGACAGGCTCCGACTCTCATCCTTTACAGCTGTACATGTGTCCAGTGATCACATGACTGAGGCCGGGTGGGGGGGGACCTGGTCATGTCCCACAGAGGAATGTTTCACACCCACATGCTGCCTGCTTGTGTGTGTGTGTGTTTTTACCTCCTACAAGTTTATATCCTTCAGCGGAGGGGCTCAGCCCAAACTGGTTTCTTAAAGTTCAAGGCGACTCTGTCATACATAACTTTATTCAGGCTTTGTCTGAGTCAGATGTGAGTGGGTGAACAATCACTGCTCATAAATGTATCATTGGCGTTTAGAATAATAAAATAAACTGTTTGAAATTTGAATCTGGAAAGGATTTTTGCAAAATGTTAATACTGCTGTCAAGAGATGGTCAAAGTTTAAAAGTACCTTGCACAGCAAAGGGATTTTAGTATGGTGGTCGTTCTGTCATTGCTTGTTAATAAAGATTGGATCTTTGGTCTCTGGAGTCGGACCCTGAAGCTGACACGTTTCCCTTCCTGTTGTCCAAACAGCGTGGAAATCGGCGAGAGCGTGCGCGGCGAGGACGTGTACATCGTGCAGAGCGGCTGCGGCGAAATTAACGACAACCTAATGGAGCTGCTCATCATGATCAACGCCTGCAAGATCGCCTCCTCGTCCCGCGTCACCGCCGTCATCCCCTGCTTCCCCTACGCACGGCAGGACAAGAAGGACAAGGTACACACACACCATCACTCCTAAACCCTGTGGAGCTATTTCAATTCGTACTCTACATTGATGGACATTAAATAGTCTGAACTACGCTGTCCTGCTTCATATTACTACACCTCTGTGGTGTTCTCACATCCGCTTATAACTACATTATTTGTTCTAAAACAAACATTTAATAAATGTTTATATTCTGCTTATAAATGTTAAATGGGAGGTTAAAGTAAAGCACCCACAGGTCACACATTACTGCAGCCCTCCCGTTAGCAATTTGATGCTTTTGCTGCTCTGGGAAAATCTGAAATTGATACATGAGACATTCCTGCAGGCTGAAAAACTGGTTCATAGAACCTGCGTATCTTGTAAATCATTATCGTGTGTTGCCTCAGTTGTTTATGTAGCTACAACAGCAAGTCGGGTCCTAAAGAAGCAACAAGGGAGCTGCGGTTTTCAACTAGTTAGCAGCTGGAGAGAGTTGAATGAGTGATCCTCCTCCTGTTACTCCTCTGTGTCAGTTATGCAACAAGTTTTCAAGCAATATCTCCTCTTTTCTCACATGAGAGTGTAACATGGGAGGGTCAAAGCTCTGTAAACACTTTGCTTTACCTCATCCACATGTTGTTTTGAGAGTGTTTTTCAGATAAAGATTTCACAAAGTAAAACGAGCCGCCTTGCAGGCTTCTTGCAGGCCTGTGTTTATTTGGGAAATCAATGCAAATTTAAGTCCAGTTCACATTTCGCAACACAAAGTTTTTTGATGATGTAGGTATCCTCAAGCTGTAGAGTCGTTATTGTTTGATACTATTCTTTAAATTGAAAAATGTGGAATTTCAAACTGGAAAATGAGCAAAAAAAACGGCTCCTCGCTTCATCCTGTTGCAGTAAGCGTGTAGTCGGCCTGAGTTTTCTCTGAGCACTCACACGGGCACAGCTCCGCCATCATCTCCAGGGAGTCGAGTGTTTTGTCAACACGCCCTGAAGCCCAGTGCCTGACGTCCACATCTACGCCGTGTTTGCTTTTCTTTTAGTGAACAAGCCTGTGGCAGCAGCAAGGCCTAGATTTTTAGAGCGACCGGCAGTAATGGAAAGGTCACAGGTAAAGTTTGGTCCTGACAAAATGTCCTTGAGGGAGACAGAGCTGCCTGACGGAGCTCACAGCAGGGTGTTTGTTTGTGTTATATATATATATTTTTTTTTTTTTAGCAAAAGGAGGCTGAAAACAACTCCATGTCAAATATATAGAAGAATTTTAGAGACCTTAAGCGACGGGGAGTTGAAATCCATTTTGACATGCACTACAAGTTCACACAAAATGATTTTGACAATTTTCTTATTACTTACCTCAAGCGACTGTGTCTTGATGCTTGTCCCAGAGTCGAGCACCCATATCAGCCAAGCTGGTGGCAAACATGTTGTCTGTGGCCGGCGCCGACCACATCATCACCATGGACCTCCACGCCTCACAGATCCAGGTCAGTGCACAGGGTTTTACAGCAGATTCATTTCAGCACTCTTTTTGTCCCTCTGCACGAGAGCGTAAATGGTTAAAGACCTTAAAGTTGGCAGTTTATTGACAGGAAATCTACTCGATAAACATCCATTTAAAGAGCAACTTGACACCCCATTTTAGCTCGACCATGCCCCCTTCACAAAGTCAAAAACTACATTGAAACTCAGACTGAGCTTAGCGATGCTTCAGCAGGTGGAAACAGACAAAATAAAGGACATGAATAAAAGGCAGGGAGAATGTAAATTTGCCCCAACACTAACGCTGATCGACAGTGTGTTAACTACTACCGTAGTAATTGTTGTTGTTGTTGTAGAATTAGTATTTCTACTGTCACTTTCTTGCTCGGAGGGGGTAGTGGGGGGGTTTAACATGACGTTGCTTTGTAGTTCTGGGGCAGAGTATCCCAAGAAACGTTTTGGAAAATAGTATTCGTTGGAATGAACACTACAGACTGAGACCAGGATCAGTTCATTAAGTAATACAATAAAGGGACTGTAGGGA
Organism: Macquaria australasica; assembly: GCA_005408345.1. Lineage (NCBI taxonomy): Eukaryota > Metazoa > Chordata > Actinopteri > Centrarchiformes > Percichthyidae > Macquaria > Macquaria australasica. Next base: position 129,437 of record SEMN01000683.1, read on the forward strand.
CGCTTTATTAACTTACTCTTTAAATTGTAGTTGTGTCGTGTGATTTGTTTAAAAAAAAAAAAGAAGTGGATTAGGAAAAGTTATCTCTACCTGAAGGTGGCGTAATGTTTTCATATTATTACAGGTGGATTGAGTTCCAGTTGTGCTACACACCTGTATTTCCTTAGCTACCATTGTTGTCCATGGAAAAGAAAGACAAGTAATTTTGCACTGTTGTGTCTTTCCTTTAAAGGGCTTTTTTGACATCGCTGTAGACAACCTTTATGCAGAGCCCGCTGTTCTGCAGTGGATCAGAGAAAATATTCCAGAGTGGAAAAACTGTATCATCGTGTCTCCAGATGCCGGTGGAGCAAAGCGGTAAGATACAGCGAGAAGAGATAATGTGTTAAATGACACTACATTCTTACTGCAAAGGTTGAGTGCTGCCTTTCATGTTGTAATCTGAGTAAGCTACACACAGTAAAATGATTGTGGTGTTGTAGACCAAGTATGAGTAAATGTGAGTCCTATTTAAAGTCTCTGATTCAATTCTGAGCCTCTCAACAGTAGTGTTCATATTAGGAGACACCAGCAAAACCTTGTTGTTGTGCAGAAGTTTCTGCGGATAACGCTTTGTTTGCAGGTTTCATTACGAAGGCCCGCTCCAGTTCATTGCCTCTACGAGGTCAAATCGAGAGGGTTACAATAAAAGTATATAAAAGTCATCTTGTTTGACGAGCAGTTAAAGGTTAAGTTAATGGGTCTGTTTTCCTGTCCTCCGTCCAGCGTGACGTCCATCGCAGACCGCCTGAACGTGGACTTTGCCCTCATCCACAAAGAGAGGAAGAAGGCCAATGAAGTGGACCGCATGGTGCTGGTGGGTGACGTCAAGGACCGTGTGGCCATCCTGGTGGACGACATGGCCGACACCTGTGGCACAGTCTGCCACGCCGCCGACAAGTCGGTACCATTTAAACCCTTTCATTCTTAATGTGTCTGTCACTCTGCTGGCCTGTGTGATGGACAAACTGAAAGAGGACTGTAGAAACAAAGGGGCAGAGCTTTTATCTCAATTGAAATTGGGATCACACTGTGTGCAGTGTTGTGTGCAGACTTTTGCACAAGGATGTGGTGACTGCAGCTTGTTAACATTAAACTGATAAGGAGCTTTAATCAATTGAGATATTGCAACACAAGTTTGTGTAACACCTTTGATCCCTTAAAGAGCTAAGCTCGTTTTTTCATTTTTTACATGTATTATAAAGCAGTTTATACATTTATTTTCCAATTTGACACCAAAACTGTTGTTATTACTCCTTCAGGCTGATTGATGCGGGCGCCGTAAAGGTCTACGCCATCCTCACGCACGGCATTTTCTCCGGTCCAGCCATCTCTCGCATCAACAGCGCCCCGTTCGAGGCAGTGGTGGTGACCAACACCATCCCACAGGAAGAGAAGATGAAGGCGTGCCCAAAAATACAGGTACAGTTTCTGCCATGAATGTGTTTTTTTTTTTTTTTTTTCAAGGCTGTACCAACACTTGAGCAACTGTCTTGTTGCGTATTACAACAATAGTTTGAATAGATTTTTAGCTCATGTTATGTCAAGTAAGGGTCCCTTGTCCAGGACAGATAGACATGCAGAAATAATACAGAAATGATAACAGTAAAATTCAAATTCCCGAGAAACGGGGTTTTATTTTCCTCACGTCGGACTTGATGCTTCCTCCAGGTCATCGACATCTCCATGATCCTGGCGGAGGCGATCAGGAGAACCCACAACGGCGAGTCAGTGTCCTACCTCTTCAGCCACGTACCCTTGTAAAGAGGCTGGTCAGGTCACTCGGCTGGCACTTTTTGCCACATGTTCTCCAGAAAGGCTCGGAAAAAGGGCCCTGATGGTTTTTGGCCAACCCCATGTGACTGTTTAAAGGTCACGCCCACACATTGTCTTGTACATTTTCACCCAGGAGACAGATTGAAATATCACTTCCTTCTCTGAAGACCAAGTTTGTATTTATAAGTATCTCTCTTATTTTTCCTGTTTATTTTTTCCGCTTGTTTCAGTTTCAGTCTTGCCAACCTTGAACACCCGAGGCCTGGCCTTCACTTTAACCAAAGGGTCCATTATGTAACAGTTTGTATTATTTGTACCTCATTGAACTCACTTTAAATGAAACATTCCACTATGTCATGTGATTAGAAATATTTTGGCTTTCTGCTTCACAAAGTAATAAAATAGTTTTTAAAAAAAAAAGTGAAAGTGTGCACTCCCCCCCCCCCAACTGTTTGCTTTAACAGCTGCTAAAGTAGTAAAATAGTATAGCCTAACCCTTAACTAGCTAATGCTAAATTGATTGTAATAGTTTATGCTTACTGCCATCATCAGGCCACATACACTAGTTTAAAAGCTGCACCACACAACAGGAGTAAAATTAGAGAACACGCTTAATTTACTCACTTTTTTTCAGGGTTTTTTTAGTGAGCCTCATTAATGTGCTGATGCATCTTACCTCTGCAGTGTCGCGTCTCCCACAATAAGCTGCTGTCAACCTTCTCCTTCAATACTTAACTATAAAATCTAGTGACGGCTGTCTACTCACTCTGACAGGCCTGTTGTTGATTTAAACATGAGGTGTAGTGGGTGCTTTACCCACGTTCCAAAAGGTCATAAAAACAAATTGAGCCCAAAGCTTAATTGTAGTGTTAAGATCTGAACTGTGGTTTGTCATAGAAACGGTGTAATTGTCATTACAGCTCTAATGGGTCATTTTAGTTCGAATGAGGCAGGTTTCATTGTTTGCCTGTAGGTGGATAAAAAAAAAGTTGGCAGAAAAGCGTGATTTAATTTTTTTAATGTAACACTTCAAGCTGTTCCTTGACAATAAAGCTTTGACAATGGCTTACAGATGCACTGTCTTTGATTTCCTTTTCATCAGTACATTTAAAGAGACATTACAGCAGTTTAGTATTGTACTTGTCAGACTTGTTATTGTTAAATCGAAGCAGTAGAGGCTGAGAAATCCAGACTTTGATTCCCTAGTATCTCCAAAAAGGCTGCAACCTACACTATCCATAATGCAACTCAGTAACATCTCTTTGCAAGGTAAATGCCAACCTCTTTCAAACCACATCCCCAGTTTGACACATAAACCTTCTGTTAAACTTTGTGGTCTCCAAGCCCAAGCTGAGGTAACCCTGGTGACATCACTATGACATCATCAGGGTTATTTTCTCCCACATCAGAGAGCTGCTCCGGAGCCAGAGAAGACATAAAGCTGATTTTACAGGTTGATTAGCACTAAGCATGGCTAGTAAATTGACATTTGTGTGTGTTCCTCTTATTAGAAATATGATAAATTAAAATGGTACAGTTTAACTCATTTTGGTGGCTCTTAAGCCTTGATTTAGCACATAGTGAATCTGAGCTTGAGGGTAAACTAAACACAAGATGTGGCTGAAAACTGGAAAAATTCCATTAAGTAGACCTTATGCAAACATTATAGATAGAAAATATATTTATCTGACAGCTGGTGTTGCTGGTATTTTCTTAGATTAAAGATGTACGTTAAAAACACCAGTTTATGGCCATTAAGAGAGGGATGCATGAAGTGATGACGCTGAACTGATGAAAAGAGGAATAAACTGCCACCAGGGGGAGCCCTTTCTACATTAATGTGCAGCGAGCAGCCAGAGCAGCTGCAGACAGATAAAAGTAATGAGGAGAAATAATGTGCGATTGAAGTCACAAGAGTGATTTTCAGACCAAATGCAGTTGAACTGATTGCGTCTTTTAACTAAAACAGCCATGTGATGGTAGACAGAAATGCAGGGACACCATGGTGACATAAAACAGTGATAACACAAAAGGTGCATCATTCGGCACCACGTGACTACTGTAGAGCACAGAAACATATTAAATTGATTTATTGACATTTCTTTCCTCTGGGAGACGATCATTTGAGGCTTCTTTCAGGGTTTCAGCGTTGGGCTTCAGCATGAGGATGCAGGGTTAGTGTCTCTCCAGCAGGGGGATACGGAGGATGGGAACTGGTGATGTCAGATGTCATTAGCATATTTCTGACTATATCTAATGCTTGCGCAAAGACGCGCCACTACTGCTGCAACGCACTGACCAGAGACCTTCCAGCCAACCGCCTACAGTCTGGTAAGCCCCATTCAACACGTAATTTATATTATTTGAGCTTTATTGACTGCAGCTATGAGAGAGTTAAACTAAGATGAATGTGAGGAATGTGATCCAGGCGCTGGCTAAAAGATGTGCCAAATAGATAACCGGGCACAAAGGAGAAGATAATTTGGGTTTTAAGTGAATGCAGCTTGTTTTTGTGCTTTAAAATCTCATAACAGGGTGTAATGTGACAGCAGGGCAGGCGTGTGTGGCATGTCTTTGTCTTAAGCGCACACATTCATGTATATCAGCCTGTTTCCTTTGTTGCAGTTTGTGGTCGAGCTTCATGCGCCTGGTTCCGTTATGGTGCTTTAAGTCGTTCACTGCACTTGATCGGGCGTGTTGGTCTATATTTTTAGAGTATTTTTTGAAATTGTGGAGTTGAATTTTGATTTTCAGACCAAGATGAATGTGCAAAACGCCAATCTGGGCGGTGGTTCCTTCAGACTGCACCCCAAGGGGAGAAGTACGTGACAAGTGAATTTGCGGATGTTGCACAGCTTCCATGTAGAAAGCCCCTGCGTGGACACTCATAAATAAATGTTTTACCTTTAGACTATGATTTTTTCCCCCCCTCTATTGTTAGTTTTTAAGAATATTTGCACATAAGATGGTATTTCTTTGTTTTCTCCACATTTTTTTCCCGGTCTGCCCCAGCATTGGAACTACCATTGTTATGTAAATGTCGGGTTTGAACGCCTTGAACTGGCTTCATTGTCTGGACCAGCCTGTCCCCTGTGTGCAACATCCCAGGCTGCGTGTTGGATAACGGGATGGATGGCAGTCAAATCACGCTGGGCAGAGCCGCAGGCGAACAAAAGAAGGCGGACTCAGCCGCGCACGTTAGAGGGAAAAGTAGTCCCTGGTTGCGCATGTAGTTAAAATGGACAACTGATTTTTGACCACTGAGATTTAGGCAACGCCCTTCCACTGATAAAAAGCCAGGATAAACCACATGCTCCAGTGGTTTATGCCTTTTTAAAAAGCATTAACATTGAAAAAGCCTGATAAATATACATTATTTCTGTATTTTTATGGAATCATTCAGCCTGGCTGTTTCTTGCAGCCTACCTGTAGTTTCAGCTTTATTACTTTTATGTGTGCAATTATCAGCAGTTAGTTATCTGCTCCCTGTTAAACTGTCTGCTTACTTTCTGATCTTAGAGACCATCTGCAACAATGGGTGACAAGCCCGACATTTCAGAAGTGACCAGCTTCGACAAGACCAAGCTGAAGAAGACAGAGACGCAGGAGAAGAATCCCCTGCCTACAAAAGAAAGTAAGGCTCAAATAGCTGCAGTCAAGGGCTGTGTGTGTGTGTGTGTGTGTGTGTGGAGGGGGGGGTGCATTACGTCACATTTTTCCTTGACTGGTTCTGTGCTGTTTACCAACACTTGTGTAGAAAATGGAGCTTGGCACGGTGTGGTCTTTATTCTCATATCTGCTTCCCTTTCTTCCCCCCCACAGCCATTGAACAGGAGAAGGCATCGGAGACATCGTGAAGCCCCTCCCTCCCGTCATGCACTGTACACCCCCCCTCCTCTTCCCGCATTGCCTTGTTTTCAGTCACTTCTTTTAGCTGTATAACTTTGTAACCGAAATTATGAAACGACAACAATAACCAAGCTGCACAGCCTGCGGACGGATGATGCCTTCGCCAGGGCAGTCGGCCCCGTCCCCTCAGCAAATACCACCTTAAGCACCTTCATGCTCGTCTTTCTGTCGGGGGAGATGAGGAGGATTTGTCTGAGGCGGAGGGGTGGGGACTGCAGAAGGTGCACGTCTGTTCTTCAACGCCACCTGAATTACCAACATCGACGTGCAACAGAGGGGCCTAAGGGACGGGGCGTGGCCTGCGTCCCAGGAAGCTCATCAACGTCTCACCCCCCCACCCCCCTCCCCGACACCCAACTTCCTGTGTGGCTGCTTTTGCGCCAAAGCTGCGGCGTCAAGCTTTTTTTTTGTTGTTTTTATAGTTTTTTTCATCTTCTAATTTTCGGAAATGCACAACTTTGTTTGTACGCTGGCCAAAATGTAAATGCCCCAAAAAGTGATACTGTTGTCTGTCACAGTGTTTTTTCTTTTGTATGTACACGAGGATTAAAAAAGTGTAACGGATTCCACCTAGATCTGGGAGATGCTCAAATGGACCTTATTTACGGTTAAATTGTAACGCCCTTTTCTCAGAGTGATTCGGGATAGCTATTGTGTTGCAATCTGTCTCTGAATTGTCTCAAATGAGGAAAAGGTTAAAACAATTTACCGGTAATTGATTCCATGTGTTTGCTTTCAACAGTAGATTGAAATTCTTTGGAGTTCCAGCAGTCGTGTTACTCTGCCACAAACCATTACCAGAAATGGAAAACCGTGAAATGTTGTAATAAAAAAGAATTTGTTACTAAAGAATTGTCCTGCAGAGTGCTTTTTCTGGCGTTGCCACACAAACCCACAGACATTCATCCACGCTTATTCACTGGACCAACGTTGCTGCACGTATTATCACAATCCTCACACTGCACACGAGTACAGTTAGCCTCAATTTACATGAGCAAACATTTAATATAATCATATTGTTGCTTACAGTTAGACAGCTCGTCCTAGACTAACGCACTTTTCACACTATCCTACACTCTTCAGATGCCAAACAATCCTGTAGCATTACTTAAGGGATGAGGCTGTGCACTATTGAAAGGCTTAAACGTCTCCACAGCAGGCCTGGCAGGGATTTACCAGCACAGGAGACAAAGTTCGTATCCCTGTGTGTCGAGAGAAAGACAGGGAAATGAAAGCTACTTGTTAGACCACCTGTCACCAAGGTCTTTTGTTGAAGAAGCTGTGATCACCACTGTCAAGCTCACTTAGAAGCCAGTGATTATTGGAGGGAAACTCGAGTCCTGCAATCCAGGAAGTAGACTCTGCCTACTGAGGAACTTTGATCATGTCAGGCATTACTTGACTAAGCTAAAGGCAGTAAGGATTATTTCTTAGCTGTGCCCTCTTCTTTAAAAGAAAGACAAGAGGTCTGTAACATTGCTTATGTATCTGTTATCTGGTTTGATGCATTGGTGAGCAGTGGCTTATGAGACAGCGTGCCCTGACCCAGAGTACAGGGGGATTTACTCGGCCCTTCCTCCTAAACTGCCTTCGTCCTAAATTAGCCACCTCCTACAAAGCCTTAATGTCATTAGCATGACATTGCTGACATTTCCTGTAAATTGCATGCATTACAGCACCTATATGTAACGGTACTTGCTGTTATTTAATTGAGATGTGACTGTTCTTTGGGGGACTGTGATCACCTGAGACATAAATCAACATTTCTACGCAAGTCAGATGCATCTTTGTTACTGTATTTGTTGTATCTTGTCGGGTTGTTTCCTGTGGCGGATAAACACAACATCCACAAAGTGTATCTTGCAGAGAGAAAGCATTATCGAAGTTACTCAGCCATTTCCTTCCAGGCTGATGGAGAGATTGATCTCAGGCCACGTAATGGTCCGCAAATCTTACATGTTAGTGTAAGTGGATTGGTGGTAAATCAGTTGCTCTTAATAAGGCATTAATCTGTACAGTGGAGGAGGGGTAGTTGTGGAGGTTAGTGGGCTAGTGCGGGGAGACTAGGCCAAAGCCTCGCAGGTCCTCCCTCAGATGGGATTAACACCTCCCATCTCCCATTTCTCCCCCTGCCTCTCCTCTGCATGCTGCGTGGCTCCACACAGGCCTGCATCAGAGCCTCCTGAGAAAGTGACGGAGGATTTAAGGTGGAGCAGCAGATGGGGTGGAGTCACCGTCCAAAGGGGGGATCAGATGTGTCAGCAGCACCGAGCCTGTCGAGATCCAACGGGTGTCCTGCCTGGTAACCCATGGCAACAGCTGCTGCTGAGTCATTTTTCTGGGGTTGGGCGGTCGGATGCTTGTTATCCTCACTGAGACTGTTTCTCCCTGGCAAGCACTCATCATTAAACCTGTCCTCCTGTTGGCGTGCTTTGAATACTGAGGAGATTATGAACGCAGCACATTCTGCTCTGTTGTCTGTATTTAGACATATTTGACCATCTGTCTCCCGCAGCCTCTTGTCTCCACTAAAGGCACATCTTTGAAACTGGGCTGATTAACCGAGGGATTGATTGATTAGTGGTTGCCAAATGTACACGTGCCATTGTTGAAGCTGCATTGGCAGGTTCTTGCACTTTGGGCTTGTGGATCTCTGTGTCCCTGCACTTACTAGTAACTGATGGACTAGAGGTGACTAGCTGTGGTTAGTTTGTGGCCACAAACACGGTTTATAGCCATGCTAACGGCTTTAGCGGCTTTAGGGATAGAAATGTTGGTCAGTCGGTTGGTCAACCACTTTGGTCCTGAAATATCCGATCAACTTTTTGATGGATTGATGTACAATTTTGTACAAACATTCATGGTTCCCAGAGGATGAATGCTAATGACTTTGGTGATCCCCTGATTTTTCCTCTAGCGCCACCATGAGGTTGTTGTTTTTTAGTGAAATATCTCAACAACTACTGGATGGATTGCCATTAAATTTGGTCACAGTATGACTGCAGACTCTTCCTCTTGTTTACAATCACTAGCTCTGTTGCTGGAGAGGAAAGAAATTAACAGCCACATATCAGCATTGCTCATTCACCAAGTGTTCCTTTGTTATCTGTGTTGTATATTATCTGCAGGTACTGGGTGGTTTTCCACAGAGCCGACCGACTGAGTCAATTATCTTTCTTTCGCTGGCAGAGACAAACACAGGGTCTGCTGTGGATTTCCATGGCAACTACCCACCCAGGAGCTACATTTGGCATTGCTAGTGAAGCAGGACGTGCCTGCCATCGACCACACGTTAACACCTGACCATTAGCTGTAATATCCTCAGGAATATCCACCGTGTCTTTGGCTGCAGAGACACAAACAGAGAAGGGAGCCTAAACAGGAAAAACATGTTTTAGGCAGCATGTTTGTGTCATTATTATGGTTTCCTGTCCAAACCATATCTCTCTAGATTGTCTGTGGTGTCATTGTTGAGTGCGGGCTATCTCTGCTGTCAGCAGACCAACGTTAAAAAAAACAACAACATATAAATGAGACCTCAAATTAGCTGCACCTTCTCTGCTGCTGTGTTAGAGGTCAGCGGATACAAATGTTCTGCTGCTTTTTATCGACATATGGCAATGACAAGCATATAAGGTATGAGCAGCCATGTTTTGAGGGTCATTAGCTCATAGGATGTGACTTCAGAGTGTAATTTAATACAGCTATCAAAGCGCTCGGGGAGTCCCACATCGGCATATGGACAAAACTAAGCAAAGGAATGATTTTTAGGGAGGTTGTCTGGTAATGCTCATAACAGAGTAGCTTACCATAATGTGTTCAAACATACTCAAGTCAATGATATTTATTTTCTTAGGTGGCAGTAGTGCGAGAAAATCCATCTTAGCACACCAGTAAGTGTAGTATGGAGTCCCAAAGAGACAGAATGGGATTCTGTTTTTTGTTTTTTGTGTGTGTGTGTGTGTGTGTTTTTTTTTACATGTCGTCATTGTCCTGTGAAAACCATGTTTCTCCAAGATGTCAGCTTGCCCTGTTTTTAGTTATGAGGCAATGTGTTTTTCAGATAATCCAATGTTTTTATCTTAGGGTTTTCTCTTATCTAAACAATTCAAAATCACCAAATTTGGAGGTACATTTATTTCACTGGACAGCAGCAATATGCTACGTTAACTTAATATATTATTATTGTTATCTATTAACCTGGAGGATGGTTTCCTTTTTGCGATCCTTCCTGAGGTTTGTTACAGAGGGGGATTTCCTTGATTCTTGTCTAATGTGGGTCTTTGAAGCCCTCTGAGAGAGTTATTATGAGTAAGAGCTATACATTTACAGCCTGACATGAAAGATTGAAGTGATATTGAGAAACAAAACAGATAAGTATGCTCGTATGTTGTTACTTGTTACACTGTTAAATCATCTAATCTAATCTACTTGTTTGAAATGTGCCTCACAATATATCACAAGTCATGTCCTCTTTGCGCAATGTGTTTATAGATAAGTGCTGTTCTGCGTCCGGAGTTAGCAGGGAAGCAGGAACTAACTTTTTATAGCACTCTTCTGAACAAAGACACAAAGCGCTGTGAAACAGAGGAGAGCAAAACACACACACACACACACACACACACACACACAGCAGACATGCACTGTTGGCTACAGGAAGCACAGAAACAGCTCAAACCCCCTTCTCAACCTATAATATCAGTGCCAGCTCTCTCGTTGCATAAATGATAATTACATCAGATCCTGTGGATTGGTAAAAGTTCGTTAAACAGTTGTACGACCCCTAATTACACCATCAAACTGATGCATAAATGCACAGCCGTCTTGTTAAGAATCAGTGGGGCAGAGAGCGGGCGTGGTCCCACATTGAAGACAGGGCTTTTTCAGCAGCAGGCTGAGCTGCCTGTCTATAGCTTGTGTTGATTATCCCAGACATGCTCTATTAGTCTGGCCCCAGGTGGGGCCCCGATCAATGGTGTCTAAATGTTGTTCCCCATTGCTTGTTAATGCATTAGCCAAAGCATTGCACAGAATCGATACAGCTGCATAGACAGCAGAGCGAAGCGCAGCACATCACAGTGTGTCAGATCGACTGATTGTGACTTCATGAGGTGGTTCTGAAAATATCCACTCTGAGGTGATGACTGTGAGCCAGTGTGACTTCTGCAGCTCACATGTAGCTGTGCACGAATGTGTGCCTGCAGGGAACGCATGATCCTATGAACAGATGCATGCACGGCTCGCCTTGGTGCATCCTCTCAGTGGCTGCTCTCCTGAGGGTTTACGCGGAGGACATCCTTGACATTTCTTCCGAGAGGAGAGGCTGTGGCTGCCACGCTGCAGACGAGGCGCTTCCTCCCTCGCTGCAGGCAAAGATCTGGGCCACACTCTGCATCTCCTCTTCCTCCTCACAGAAGATGATGTTGCTGCTGCAGACAACTAGCACTTTCGGTTTCTCTTTTACAAAACACCACAGAGAAAATGTCCTCTTATAGGGTTAATACCTTTTGTAGAAGAACCCCCTTGATAGCATCAAATAGGGGGCTTTCTATGTTGCAGTTTTACTTCAGCAAAAGTGAAACTATGTCTTCTTAATGAAATTTAAACCTGAGAAGAGTGTGTGGCACCCAGAGACTCTCCAAGGCCGCTGGAAGAATGTTGATCATGAGCATTAATTACCCTGGCAGTCCCTGTAGAGAGCTGCTTAATTACTACCCCCTTGTTAATAACAAGCTTAGTCATGTCATGTGCTTACTTGAGTTTTATTAATCAGCATGAGACCAACATGCAGCAGTACAGGGCAGAAGGTCAGGAAACTACCCTTCAACCAGAAATCCAAGCTTTTGTGTTGACGAGCATCCACCCTACTGAGGACACTCCCTACCAGCTCCTGGTGAGCTGCTTTGTAATGTAGGGGGAGAAAGCAAAAGAGGAATTCCTTACAGGTAATCAGTAACACATCATATTAGCATTATTAGTAGTATTATGGCTGCATTTTCTGCACTAATTGAAGCATGTTCTCAGTGGGTGTGGAGTCCTTTGTTACCAGTTTTATTTGTTTTTTAATGGACAGAATATGTAGGTGAAGCTCTTGATTTAATCCACGTTCAAACTCTCACCTGTGGTCATTGAGCTTCCTGGTAGTGAGGGAAGAGATGCAATCTCAGATACAAGCAGCTGAAATTAGTTTCCTTTGAAGTGTTTGGGCTCACACTTAAGGCCGGGGTATGCTCAACACAAACTAGTTGGAACGACGACATCTGAAGGCAAAAGTTTGTTTATGGCTGTTTGAACATCCACACTTGAACGCTTATAAAGTTACAAAAATTCTCGGATGCAGCCCTCCAATTCCAGGGTGTGGGTTTCAGATGTTGTTCGACCATCTGATACGCACCTCAGTTGAAGCATATTGACACTTTCAAGACTTGAACATGATTCTCCGGTCACATAAGCAAATGTACACAGGTGTCATTTGGAGACTGCTTGCGCAACATGGCGGTATTTTTCTTCTTTTTCCTTTGAACTCGCCTTCTGACAAATGTTGGATCAACGAATCAGCTTTAAATGCACCAGGCCGCATAACACATTGCTTACATTTGAGAGGTGTGTCCACTGGACCCTTTTGCAAGCCTCTGCAACTTACACTTTACTATAATGACCTTCTCTGCGAAGACGTTTATATGTATCTTCGTAGGACTACTACTACTAGAAGCTCAAACATCCCGAAGGAGCTTGAATTAGAACTGCTGCTTCTTCGTGTTGAAAGGTTGCTCACCCAGGATGCCTCTTTGTGGAGGTATTCTGATGTATGGGTAACTTTGTTTTGCCTGGATAAGTGGTGGAAAACTAAAAGATGGATGAATGAATGGATAGATTGATACATTTCCACGTAACCTTCAACCAATATGTGCCTCAGCTTGCACTACCTGCGGATCAAATGTTCTTCTTGATGCTTCAGCGCTGCAGTATGCAGGTGAAATGCCCAAGGACACCTTTTCAACCCACAGTGTTTGTGTTTCCACAAACAGTGATTGATGATTCAGTTTTGGAAAAGCGCCCGAGCTTTTCACACCGTCCTGACTCTGCTTGTGCTTGATAAAGTTGCACCTCTCCTGCTGTAAGTAAGAGAAGTTGCCTCATGCTTCTGCTTACAAATTAAAGCAGGAATGGATGGTGTCTCTCAGTGGAGGCGCAAACATTAGTCAGTTTGTGTCTGTATTATCAGGGTGGAGTTGCACTAATAATTGAATCTGTCTGAGCCTTTTGTAATTACAACACTACCTCTCTGTTCTTCTCTTTACATGGCCTAAAGGAATGGTTATTATTAAAAACACGAATAACAGAGAAGCAATAAAATGTGCTTTAGCCATCTATCAGCTCATTATCTTTGTTTTGAGGCCCTCGAGGTTAGTGGCATGCTCAAACTGCTCAAGATAGCCCACTACTCCTCATCTCATTTTTCTCTTCAGGGCTTCAATAAAGCCTCCTCATGGTGTTACATCATATGGTGTATGTGACATAAGACTTGCAGAGTTGCTTAAACAATAATGCTCAAAGGCTTCGTTATGCAACGCCTCGCTGGGGTCTGAAATGCACACAGGATACTATCACCAGAGGCTTTAATGAGTCATGTGTTAAGTGGTGTGAGTTGCACAAGTTAGAGTTTAATACAGTTGTATTAAATATGTTTTAATGGACAAAAATTCACAGCTCTGATTGAATCTCAGGAGTTCAGGCCGACACCACTCCCATAATCCACTTAACCTCATATCTCACAGTTGTTTGACATGGTGTTTATTTTTTATTTCCTGTTGGCGAGGTCAGTCCAGTGGCGATAACGCCTGCTGGTTTGGCAGTGAGTCACACTGAGCCAAGGTCAACTCGAAGCTGTGTCAACAACAGCAAAGCAGCACACTTATGGTGCAAGGTAAGAAAATAAAGAAGCTGGGCTGCCATCATCCAAGAAACTGGATGCATAAATCCCTGTAGTTATCCATAAAGGTGGTTTATTACTGACTACAGTTACAGCTAACCTTTTCCCCAGAATCTGCTGTTTGGGTTGTTTTCCAGAATCCATTTCAGAAATATATTGATGAGACAAAGGATGCAAAAAACACCAAAAATGTCACACCCTAAGCTAATGATGAGAAATACTCCACCTGAAACAACAGCGGTTATGTTAATCTGTGGTACACAAGATAACATCTCCCACTTAAATCCTGTGTGTAGATTCAGTTTAAAAAAGACAACTGTTATCGTAACTATATCATGTTATATTTAATTAGTTTAATTCATGCAAAAGTGTAAAAATGACCCAGAGCCGTAGGAAGATTTGTAGGAAGAAAGTAAATAAGTGTATTTCCCAAAATGCAAAGTGTTGGGTTTCCTCACTGTTTGGGTTAACCTCTGTTTTAGCACAAGAATGGCACTTTATATAGTGAAGGCAGTCATGGTTACAGGTATTTGGGTTCAGAGATGGATGTGTGGTCTGCTGTGTTGAGAATTAAATAGAGGATTATATTGCACTCTGCATCAAACACACACATACACATACCTGCATTCACGCCCACAGACCCAAACACACTCTCACATGAATGCCAAGAGATCTTAAAAAGCGAGAATTGGCTGATTTTCCCCTCGTTAGCCGAAAGTTTTGCCTCATTCCGAGATTTATTGAAGCTTTTACGCATGAGAACAGGACGCTGGGGGTGTGTGCACAGAAATATAATGATGTGATTGATCTCATGGCTCATTTTCCCTCCCCTACGTCTTCAAGTTGGATGTTCATGAAGGCATTTGCTTGTTTTCAGAAGCAAACCCTTTGGCTTACAATGGAATCTGATTCTGCATAATATCATTATTATAAATTATATTATACGTTCAGGCACAGCTGGTGGTGTGGTGCAGACACATTTTTTTCCTCAGTATCACAATGTAAACCATGCCTTACAGCGAGGAGAGAAGATGAGAGAAAAACTAAAAAGCTCGATGTTTCCTTTAAATTCGTCAGTTTTACTTTTTCTCCTGTCAAACAATAGCAAATTCCTGATCCACATTTTGTTGAGCTCGAGGTCAGCTGCAGCCTTTTCTGTCAACCATCCAGCGCAGTCAAGGACATGAACACAACCTTAATTTACCAGTCTCTCCAGACATCCGAGGAATTCTGGACCATATCTTGTTTTGTCTAAAGGAAGTGAATACTCTCACTGAGAATGCTCATTTTGGCAAAACATAAATGTTATCGCAATGAAAAGGGATGTTGAATATAACCCATTGTCACCATCCCCCCAAATGAATGAAGGTGTTATTAAATGGCTTTTTGAAACATCAAAGTTTGCATGCCTCGAGCCATTTGTGAGGAAGTTGCAGGTTTGATCAGTGTGGAAAAAACAATGATATTAACATTTCAGCATGTGTTGTGACTAAGAAGATCATCCTTCAGCTAGAGGCCTCGCGTTCAAGCCCTGTTTGCCTTCAGAAAATTGTTGAATCTCCTCAAATCTCCTGGATCGCTGAGCCTGACCTTTGACCCTGCTGTGGGTTGGCAGTGAGTGAATCCAATTTCCCAACAGGGATCAACTGACTATGAGATTTGTTATCATCGCAGTAGTTTGCAGAATTGATTTGGAGTCGATTTCGTATGTCTCAGCAACCAAACCCGCACTTAACGTGGATAATGATTTGTCAGATGTAGTCTTTGTCCAGTTTGATGCTGCCAAAGGTCATGAGTTGAACCCAAACCCGCAACATTGCAAATAAATTCTTCTTCACGTCAGGATCCTCAAGGGGAGTTTTACCCCACGTGGAGGAATGAGCCCTGATTGCTGCCAAGATCTGCTCAGCTTCCTCGGCCTCCTGAATGTCCCAGCATGCCTTTCTAGTTTTTTTTTTTTTAATGAATAAGGCCTTTTGTGTGTCCAAAAAGGGAAGTCTGGCTGCACTTTACTTCCTCTCACACTGTATCAGTAATTACTGTGCTCGCTGCTTTTGGTAAGCGAGTTTCAGAATTAGTTTGTATGACATTTTAAACAGAGAAAAAAGTTTCACCTCCATTTTTAAATGTCACCGGATGTTAACTCTTTCAGAATAGTGCATAGCATCCAGTTAAAGGATGATTTCTGAGAGCTGATAAGAAGGAGGAAGTTGCACATGATTCATAGTATCTTAAAGGTTTTGCTAACACATTAAGTTGGTGCAACTCATACTGTCATAAGTGTCAGATCATATATTAACATGTCCATGTCCAAAAAGGCCATGTTGATACATTTTGACCAACATTTTCTACACAGCAGTCACTTGATACAAGCAGTTCTGTCCCCATCATGCGTGGCTCAAGTCAGAGTGGTCTATATGCTGTCTCCATGGCAACGGACAGGCATGCTCGCCATGGATACGTGGCCCGAAATGATGTGCAGCCTGTCGCTGTTTGATACTCGCCGCTAAACAATAAACATATCTCACCTAATGTGTTCATCCAGAGAGCGTTAATGCTCCCTCATTAGGGCCTGTGGGGAAACTAATGTGGAAACTTGTTCTGCAGGAACAAGATGCTTTCCGTTCATTTTTTATAAAAGTGCGTCGCCAATGATTGCTGTACTTACAAAGCAAAAAGACTTCCCAGACTGTGACTCACTGATAGTGTGTGAGCAATCTGGGTCAACACCCAATCAATAAAGATAACCTGATTTACTTAATCTCAGTTATAAAAGTACAGTCAGTGTCTATTGTCTAGGCTGTTTATCTCAGGAGATTAAAATAGCCTTGTGTGTATGTGAGCCAACAGATTAAAGGTGTTGTGGATATGTCTTAATGTTTGCAACACAAGAAGAAATCATAACAGCCTTCTGGATCTAATTGTGGAAGAGTTTTGGGTAAAGAAACCAGCTCTTAAGGCCTCTGCAGGTTTTGTCCTCCAAAACAAAACTGCTGCTGCCGTTGCACAAGGAAGTCAAGGAGCTGATTGCTCTTCCTGTTTTTGGGTGCGAGTCTTTGACTCAGCTGCGCTTTTTTCTGCCAAGTTTCCTCCATCTGAGTATCAAAGGTGAAACCGCGTTGTTCTGAGGTCTGGAGTAATGAATTATGGAGGTTTGTGGGCTGCACATTTGTTTATAGCAGTAGATAATTCCCATGAAAACAAGCTGAAGGGACAAATGTGAAGAGGTTACACACGACTGAAGAAGAAGAACCAATGAGGAATGAGAGCGGACTAATGAGGATCCATGTGGCTGCACACAGACGCTGATATTTGAAGCACATGCTAATGCTGCTTTGCTTGTACTGTAAATCAGCAGATAGGACTTCCCGCGAGCTGATGTCATTCCCCAAAATGCTTGTTTTAAAGATTTTAGCCGTTGCTGGGTGAATAGAATCCCAGATGCCTGAGTACCCCTCCGTCTTTGCAGGGGGAAACAGCCGGTCCCTGTGTCTTTTTGTCCGTTGAGGCCCCCTTACATAAAGGCTTTAGTCAGACGTGTGCCTACATTCCCTCGCCCCCCCCACCTCCACCGTTCCAATTCAAGTTTGACTGGACTCCTGCCCAGATGAGCACCAACTCACCCTCTTTGTCTGCAGATCTGGCACATGACCTGCTCTGGCAACTGGCACCGTGGGCCAAGCTCCAAATGCCACCCACGCCCCTATTGTTCCCCGTGCCCCATTTTGTCCCCTAAAAAACTCCCTGCGCCCTAGCGTAGGCACGCCGCCAAAACGGACACAACAACAATAATGGCGTCAGTGCTCATGTGTAATGAGTGCGCAGTAACTGCTTCATTGGAGAGCCTCGGCGAGCACGCTTTGGCACAGCATTGTTGTTGTCTGGATTGTCTCAGCATGGCGGAATTAAGACTAATTTTCTTTTGAAATGATTATAATATCTTGACAACAGTCACCATGTCTTTATCATCTTTGTTTTTGCACTAAAACATGACATACGTACTATATATCATCTATGCAAAGACATGTTTTAAAGAGTAGAGCTCTGCAATTAGGTAATAACCAGGGGTGCAGGATTTTGTTCAAACCAGTCCTTAAGCATATTTCTCAAACCCACTCACTGTCTGACACTTCAACGAATAAAATAGGTTACCACATAACCAAAACCACTTAATCCAAAAAAAGCACCAAAAAATCCCAGAGAGAACCACCTTTTACCACAAACAACTACAGCTGTTGAAGCCTCAGGCTGAAATGTCGATCAAACGCCACGGCAGCTGATTTATTTCACTTTCTTATAAGAGCCAATTGTGAAATATTTTTTTGCTGTTACATGGCTGGATGTTGGCATTGTGTGTGTTCAATAAAAAACCACATCAGAGAAGTACCCAGAAATACCCAGATACGGGCCTCATCTTCTGAGCTTGCTCTCGGCAGAATGTAAATGTTTAGATTGGCATAGGGGAAAGCTGAGATTTCATCCCATCTGTTACACAATAGATTAGCATTCCGATGTAGTTCGGACCTCGCTGGATGTAGGCGGGAATAACTGATGTGGGAGAGGAGGGAATGTCAGCTGTGAGCTAGAGCGCCCCCGCCATGCTGGAAAAACAAATCAGTGAACAGGAGAGATAATGGTTGGATGATATTTCCCCTTAAAGGCTTCTTTAAGGCATTCATGTCTGTGCAGGTAAGCACAGAAAAGCAGAATTTCTCCACTTCTCATTAACATTCCTTTGATGATTATTTCACTCAAACAAAAGCAGCTCAATGAAGCCTAAAATGCTGCATGTATGAGGATGTGTAAAATGAAACTCGCTCTATTGCTGCAGCCAAAATATTCCCCAGCGAAGAGCCAACTGAGTGAATCCCAACTCAATCTCCCCCTTGTTTTTATTTGATTAAGGGGGAGTATTTCTCCACGCTGCGGCTTGTTATGAACATTATTCGGACCTCAGTTCCGATGTGAAATTTGAGACAAAATAGCAGAGGATTAACATGAGAAACAGGGAGAGAAAGTTGGTTGGGGAGGAGGCATAGAGAAAAAAGGGCTGCCACAATCCCAAAGAATCCTCCTCTCCTCCTTCATCCACCCTCCCCCAGCTTCTCCTTCTCAGAGGTTAGAGTGGGGTTACTTCCCAGAAACAGGCCCACCCTCGATCTCTCTCTTTCCATAACAAATCTTCCCAAACACAAGAGCACTCGTAGCCCGAGGAGCCACGTAACTGTGCCTGATAGAGTTGGAGGGGTTTCATACAGCTACAGACTGTATGTGAGGAGTGATATGTGTCGTCTACTGCCTGTAGTGTTTCTTAGTCTGTGTGAGGTCCCCTTGTCGTTTGGCATCTTAAACAAAACTCACTGAGATTTGCTTTTGTTGCTTATCGTAGCTTAGAAGTCAGCTTTGACTATGACTCAAGTAACCTCATAGATTTTGACAAAATACTAAAATAAAAATTGTTTCTTTAAAGAGACACATTTTGTTGCCGATTACTTTGTAACGTTAATGTGTTGCAGTAGTCTCATATTATTACAAACAATGCAGTGTTTTGGTGTCTGATAATCCTTCAAACTCAAGGATACTGTACTACTCAAACTGGAAACACCTCTTGGATTGTTTCTCATTGCCACATCGGTTCTTGAAACGACATGCCCCTCTTGCACTGTTTTAAACACAGGAATGTCAATCTGAATGCCCAGAAGGCTGATTTCAGCTGCATTCTGGCACGAGGACTAAATGTGGCTTTGGCCAAGTTATGGCTTCTGGATTTGGATCAGATTTTAATAGGTCTAGGCTTCAGTGTTCTTGGGCCGATTCATTTACTGTGATTGCTGCAAAGAAACTGGACTGTATGTGATACTGTATGTGTTCGTTCATGTGTATCCTGATTTATCTGTGTAATCCAGTGTGGGAAGGCAAAGTCCTACTGATACTCCTGCTTTACCTGAACTGTTGCAGCCTGCAGGCAAAACTGGGGTCGTTACATAACGCTACTTTAAGTAATTACCTTCCATGTTCAGTTAAGCAGTTAAGATTATAACACTTTAACCAAACAAAGTGGTTTTATTGATGTAACTTAGCATGGGAAAAAATGACTTAGTGAATCCAGAGTACACACTGCCTTTGAAGTCATGTGCGTCTTGGGAAGTCTGTTGACATTGTCACGATAAGTGGAGACAAATACAAGAGCAGCTTTAAACAGCCTCGATCTAAAGTGGACAAAGTCAAACCCAAAAGGTAAAAACAGGGTCTTTAAACAGTAGAATGGATATATGACCATTTTAACAGATTTACATCACATTTACATTCCACCAAGCTGACAGGGTGATGAGATTATACTGGTCAATTCAAACCACAAGTTTCCCTACAATGTGGTCTCTTTCAGCTTGTCAACATCTGATATGGAAACAATAGGCTAATGTAAGGGCCTGGCAGCCTCTCGCATTCCTGCATCCACCAGACAGGTCGCCCCATAGACAACCCGTAGCCATTAGAAGCTAATCAATTTGCACAGGGACGGGAACAGCGCTGCTAAATGGACTCTCTCTTTTGCACATCTATGTCATATCAGGGCTCGGCAGCGGGAGCGCTTGGTTGCCAGAGGGGTGAAATGGTTTAGTTGGATTGCAAGGCCGGGCTCTGTGCCGATAAATAGGACAACTGGTGCTTCTAGCTACAGTAAGGCTGTTTGTCGGGAAGCTCGCCGCACAGCAACGGCTTACTTTTTTTCTCATAACTTTCAATAGAAAGGACATGCTGATGCATGTTCCTGACAGCAGCAAGAGCTTAGGATGCTTTTCTGGTTAAGTACTGTTAGCTTAAGAGCATAACGTTTGAAGTTTTCACGCAAATTGAGTCATTGGCAGCTTAACGTTGCCTTAAAGCTAAAGATGAAGTCTCATTGCAATGCAGAATTTGTTGTACAGTCTTATTTTAATGATAAACTGTTCTTGTTTTTATTGTGCTGAGTGTAATTTGTTAAGTGATAGCTGGCTCATGTTAACTGCTAACTGAACCCCATCAAGAATAGGTATGTGTGTCTTAATCGGTACTGACTTCCCCGGCACCCACAGGACTGTCAAAACACACACACATACACGCACACACACACACACACACACACACACACACACACACACACACACACACACACACACACACACACACACACACACACACACACACCCATACACACTAATCCACCCTGACAAGATGCTGATCAGATAGAAGAGAGTGTTGCCAGTTACTTCAGATAGACACGCAGGTCCTGTCAGACTCTTGCAGCGTGTGTGTATATATATATGTGTGTGTGTGTGTGTGTCCTCAGGCTGGATCTTATATAACTCATGACTGAGACAGACAGTCACAAAGATGTGATTTGAGGTACCTCGGGGCCATACAATCCCACCTTTCTTCTTCCTGCTGGTGTCAAAGCTGGAGTTGTCATAACTTACCTACATTTTAAGCATTTTTTTTGACACTGTCACCCACTGAAATGTATGCTGAGTTAGCAGGCCCAGAAAGGACGCAAAGAAGTGCTAGGACAAAATGTCCAACTCAGGAGCTACTGTGACTTTGCTGCAATTTTACTGAAGTATAAGTGAAATTGCTGGAGTTAAATTGACATTACAGGAGTAGTCATTTGAAGAAATAGGCTGAGCGTCATATGAGAAGACTGATACCACTCTCATTTTTTTATGCCAGGTGACGTTTGCTCCTCGCCAAGAGTCCGATGAGAAGATGCTCATATCTGTCTGTTATGAAGATAGCTAGGAGAAGGTTAGCTTATTAGCACAAAGACTGGAAACAGGGGCAAACAGCTAGTCTGGCTCTGTCCAAAAGTGAGGAACTACACCTACCAGCATCCCTAAAGCCCACTGATTGACATCTGCTAACCTAAGCTTACCGCCTCCTGGCTGTATCTCTCGTCAAGAAAGCAAATTAAACACTGTAAGGGCTCTACAAGTCCCAACAGTCAATCAAGAAGTTTATAGTTGGTTAATCTGGGGAGCCACAGTATTTATATCTTCTCTTTCCTGTTTTGAGTATACAGTTTGTAATTAACAACAAATTAAAGTGCTGAAACCCCACTATTAGAGCTACTTATTGACTCTTGAAACAGCAGACAAACTTCACCCTGCAATTCATTGTCTGTGATTTTGATGCAAACAGAGTATCTTATAGCTAAACATGAGTTTTACACCATTTAACCATTTACAACTGCTACAAAGCTTATTTTCATCTTAACACAAAGTAAAACTGAGTGTGTGGACATTTAACACCTTACAAATACCTTCATAGTGGCAGTTTTACAACATCTCACTCAGCAGGCTGCAGCACTATTGAATCTGACTGAAGGTTGTAATCTGTAAAGAAAGCAGCTACATATCAGTGGGAATGGACGAACCTCTGAGGAATTGAAAACTCGTGGTTAAAACGCGAGAGAAAAGGTCACAGGAAAGAGGATCTCTGCGCAGACAAAAGGCGAGCAACCTGTTTTTATGGGAACTGGAGCAGCAGTGGGGATGTTCTGTTTTGTTTGCTGGGCCTGGGGTGCATTGTTCAAAACCACTGCGTAAACTTCCTCTAAATCTTAAATGATACTGTGATCTGGTTTACATTTAAACAGAATCACAGCTGGGTAAAAAAGCAAAGTAGATGCCATTTTAGGGTGTTTGTTGAGATCATATTTTGGTGAGTTTCATGCCTGCAGCTCCTTTAAAACCTATAAAGTATAACTTTTAAAAATCCATGTGTACCAATGACCAGTTATTTATCATTCCTGAAAGAAATGTGTTTATGTTCCCAACAGCAGCGAGTTCCCTGTTATGAAAATGTTGATCCAGGTCAGGATTACAACTCATCTGTCAGGCCATATCAGCAGCCACCGGCAGTCATTTTAATAAACATACAAAAGGAGCAACGGAGAATTAACTTCACCACATGAACAGATTGCAGACTTAAATAAGACTCTCCTCCATTTATCAACACTGCGTTGTCATGGAAATGCTCGCCGGGGCCAAAAGTGAGCAGATGGCTCGAGAAATCGATGGCTGCGACTCAAACTAGCTGATCCGCTGATTTGCTTCAGACCCAGGGGGAGAGTGTTTGGGCTTGCCCTCAGCTTGTGTTTCACCAGCCCAGTGTGTGTGTGTGTGTGTGTGTGCGTGTGTGTCTTTGCAGTGTAATATAGGGGACAAACATGCACAGGCCTGCCGCTATCACCCAGTGCACGGTTTTGTTATCGTCTGCCTCCTTCTAGCTCTGACAAGTCAGAAATTCCTAGTAGCATAAAGAGTGGGTGTGACTTGCCTGTTAGCAGATTTCAGGTTAAACTTTCTGAGCTGTTTCAATTCATGGCTGCTAAGAAATCAGTGTATTTATCTTGTATACTTACTTGTAAGAATTGTAAGTAAAAAGAAGAAATTTCAGTTGTTTTTATTTTTCTGCCATCATAGCATCCACTATATTCGTTTTCACTGGGGGACATGAATTTTTGGTAATGTCACTTCAATTTCACTGAACACAAAGGCAGTTAACATCCCAGTTACTCAGTAATGTTACAGGACTACCTGTTGCTGTGAGTTTTCACAGTCTGGTTATTTGCCGTCACCACAACTGAACCCATGAGGACAGAGAGAGACAGCTAACGCTAACCACTTCCTTTATATAATACTGGATGTAACAAACACAACGCAGAGTGCGGAAGAGCTGACGGTCACTCAGCAAAACATGAACAAACAGTAACGTCTAGTGGGAATCAGGGCTCACGTCAGACAAGTTTCCAAAAATGGTTTTATCCTCTTTTAAAAAATGGGAAAAATATGCATAATAGCTGAAATATCATTACAGGTTATATTTCCTCCACAAAAAGTGGGGAGAATTTAAATTTCAGTTCACTTTAAAGTCAAAGGTTCAATAAGAGCATCTGAACTTAGAATGACCTGCCCATGAAAATCAAGCAAGCTAATCCACTGTCTTCTACCAAAATGGCTTTAAAAAAAATGCAATCTTATATAATCTGTTCTCAACTGTCCGTCACAAATTCTGGTTATTTTGTTGCACTGTTCTGTTTATAATTTTTCCCTGAAACACTGTGATGTGTGTTATTTTGAAATCTGCTGCACAAATAAAGATTCATCTCATTGTTTTTCTCTTTGTTTTCCTTTCACAGCCCCGCCACTGTAGTAATGTGATTATTAATATCAATGGAGCCCAGAGACACTGAGAAAACAGTCAGTCAGACAGACAGTCTGCCCTTAATGCAACTGTCCAGCATTACCCATAATCCACCGGGATGCATCTGTGCAGACCGGTCCAGTTGCCATGCTTAAAAGCAGCCAATCAGCCCTTGTCTTATGTAATCCCCACATCCATCTAGCAGCACTGTGAAGGTAGACAAATTGTGGAGGAGTGGTTTGCATGTGGGAACACACACACACACACACACACACACACACACAGACAGACACAGAGATACATCATTTTATCTTTGAAGTGATCTTGAACTAGGCTGTTTGTTATTGTCCCTCAAGACACATTCTTCTCTTCCTTTGTCCCGTCCATCTTTCAGCCCTTTTACACACACTTTCAAACACACACTCAGTCCACCCAGACCAGCCATAATTGCAAACATTCCTCCTCCCCGAGCCAATGTCTCCTGTTGTGCATTCCTCAGACATTAGACCGAGCCGCTGCAGCAGATGGGAATTACTGTAGCCGCTTCTGTTCCACTTATGTCATCACACACATTGTATGTGAATTAAGAGTGACGTATAAATCTCTGGATGTTTGGGATGTTATGAATGACGATTGTGTTTCGTTGACTCTGTGAAGCACTGGGCGTGTGCAGTATGATGATATGTGGAATATATATGTGGAAAGTAACACTTCTATTTATTATACAGCAGGGGGATTACAGCAGTAAAACTGGTGAATAGATTCTTCTGTTTTCCATTTTCCAGCATGCTCTCAACCCCTGCTCTAAATATTTAAATATGTTTACATGCTAGTAGCAGTAGCAGTTATCATGTGGCTTATTTTACTACCTCTAAATGCCATTTGCCTATATTTTCAGTGTATCACACATTGCATCCTTTTATACATCTCCCTGTATTTCTGCATGACATATTTGGTGTTTCTGGAAGCCTCGGCATCATTACAAGGATAAAATAAAAGTTTTGTGTTTCCATTCTTGAGTGAACAACATTAGTATGTAATTCTGGACCTGCCAAAAGGGGTTCAAGAAGCTCCCTGGTCCTATTTTTAAAGGCATCGGTATGTTCCAACTGAAGTGCTTGTTGGATGGTTGAACATCTGAAACCCTCTCCTCCACACCTTTCCAATGTTGGAATTGGAGGGGCGTCATCCCACAATTTTTGTAACTTTCCGAAGACTCAATTTAGACTGAAATTACTTGATAAGATGGAGATTTTTTGCAGTGTATTACAAGACCTCAAAATAAAAAATAAAAAAACAACCTAAATGTAAGACATCAGTGAAATCCAGTTAGCTTCAACTTAACTCTTGGAAACGGTCCTAATGGCACCATGGCAGGAAGTAGCCTTTAAGGCTGCAATGTGCAACATTTTATCTTGAGATGGGAAGTGTTTTATCATTCCCGCCTTTGTGCCCTTCGGTCTATCTTCTTTGTCCATTTGCCATATTGTAGCTTTTATCCTCTGGATGTTGAACTGACTCACCCTTGTGCCCCTTCAAACCATCACCCACTTCCCCTCCTACCGCCCCTCAGCCCCTTTCTGCCTGTTGTTCTTTTTTTTTCGGTCTCTCACTGTACAGTATTAACACACCCGTGGCGGGGAAAGCCAGGCGTGCCATTGTCTGATTGGGGGGCACCGTTGGCCACAGACAACAGCCGACCAATAAGAGGACCCCCTGCCGCGACAGCTGTCATGCTGTTTCACTGATCTGTGGGCATTCCTGCTCATTAGCAGCCTTTGCTGTTCATTCTGTGTGTATGTGTGTGTGTGTGTGTGTGTGTGTGTGTGTGTGTGTGTGTGTGTGTGTGTGTGTGTGTGTGTGCGCGCACATAGCTGGGTGATGAATTGACTGTGTCAGGTAAAGTAATGGGAAGAACATGAATATGCATGAGACTTCCCGGACAGCCAGAAAATGTGTGTGAGGGCATCTTTGTTACTGAAAACAAGCCGCCTGTTTGTGAACAGCAGGTGCACCGAGCATAGACTTATCAACGCCTTTTCACAGTTTGTCACCACTTTGAGACTCCACCTGGGGTCAGGGGTCTGTTCTCTTGTTTTCATAGTGTGGGCGTCGAAAAATGAGCTTTTCCTTTTGGGACGTCCATGTGGGACACACACACACAGGCTCAAATATGTCCCTCTTACCTCACTTTACGTTTCTTGCCCAGTGCCAGCGTGCAGCCATATTTGGACACAAATGAACTTTCATTTTCTGTGCAGGAATTTCCCAAACCGGCACCTTATCTCTGGTAATCGAAGCTATGATAACAGATACTCATCTTTCAGGGAAGAGAAAGAGGAAGAAAGCGAGAAAAAAATGATAACACCTTCTCCACGTAGCTCCCAGAAACTCCAAGCAATGTTAAATATGTGTTTATCTGCCTCACTGTTTGCAAAAAGGAGGAACTCTTATTAAGATCTTATGAATTATTTTACTCAATGCTGAACTCCATTCATCTTTCACACACTTTTAATGTGAAATTGTAGGTGAGCTTATGGCTGTCACATGCTAAGAATGTACTAAAAAGGAAAAGAAAAACAAGCAAAGAGCAGTAATTAGAGAGAGTTTTTGTTGCAACACCTAATCCATCTCAAACACAGCTGGTTTTTGGATTTACTCACCATTTTTAGGGTAGATATAATGGTTTTCATGCATGAGGTCAGCTCTAAAGAATGTGGGCTGTCCCTTCCTCTGTTACACTGAAACCAGTCAGATAACCTTGCCATTACAAGGACAACATGTTACCACACCCAGAGGGATTTTTTCTTTCTCCACCACATGTCCCTGAGCTGAAGAACCACAGTTTTCGCTACAGAGTGTAGTCATTGTTTCAGGAATGTGGGAGGGATGGTGTGCTCATTAAGGCGAGGACAGCAGCCTGAAAAGTCACCCAGCAGCATCTAACTTTGTGTTTTTCAAAAGGAAAATGCCCAAAACAGGTTTTCTCCACCTATATCTTATATCAGCATATAACTGTATTGCTTCTCACTAGATCTATTATATATACAATGTATATATTATTACTTTTTATATACCATAAAAAAGAAACAAAAAGGGAAATAATACACCTACAAATGCATTAACAATCCAGGTAGTTTCAATACTGCTGTGTTTTGCAGGGTAACTTAATAGGCAGCCAATCTAAAACTTTCTTGACACCGAGCTGTGGTTGTTTTGTTTTAATTGGCTCATGGTCAAAGAGCATGCTCAGCGACCCTAGGGACAAACACTAAGACCAAACAAGGTGTATAACTGAGGCAAGTGTAATGTTATACTGCATGCTCAAAAGGTTGCCGGTGAAGTGCAGCAGGTGACTATTTTAACCACTGAGAGCAGGGCATTTGATGGTGGGACAAAGACATCAAGTCACATCATGTCAGGGATGAAGACTAAAGGTTGGGTTATGCTCCAAAAAAACTAGTTTGTATGACGATCCAAGTAGTTTGTATGTATCCAACCACATCTGAAGGCAAAAAACTGGCCTGGCCAATTGCTGCGTGAAGTAAGCATTCTTATGGGATCGTTCAAAAATTGGCGGACGCAGCCCCCACATGTTTGATGCCGGAAAGGAGTGGGGGGAAGAGGTTTTAGACCCTGTTACACAATCTGACAAGCACTTCAGTTGAAGCATAATGCCACCTTAAAGTCTTAACCTCTCCCTGCTAGGTGGCATAGTGGTGCAGTGGTTAGCATTGATATATTCCTCGTCTATCTTCTACTTTATTTGTTGACTTCGTACTTCACAGTGCTTCATTGTTCAAAAGACAATGTTCCTTATCAGTATATCTTATCTGCAGTGCATTCTGGACTCTAGTCTCCTTTATGATGGATTTCTCAGCACAAATTATTGACTGTGGAAAGAAGTTGTGTTTCTGGCACAAAAACCCAGATGCTGCAGATCTTTTATGTTTTATACATTTTTTGCTATGAAACTCTTGTGTTGTCATAATTAATGCTTTGCCAGTTCTCTGTGCCAACATAACGGGACGACGAAGAGGTTCAGATAGAGAACTGAGAGCGACCTTTCTCCTGCCTAAACCATCTCCACTTCTGCATTCGCTCTCGCCAAAGAGGAAGTGGGAGCGCTGACTTCCTGTTGCTTGCAGAGGTGGGTGGGGGTGGGGCCTACTGTACCTCCAGTCCTTACCCAGAATCCCTTGCGTGAACTCAAGCAGCAGAAAGACAGGAAGTGCGACCCAGGCTTGATAACAGCGGGGGCGGCTATTTCTGAAAACGCCGAGCACAGAGCAGACAAGGAGGTGTCTGTTCTCTTTCCTGTTGGTTGTTTTGTCAGATGTGAGCGGCTGAATGTGTCTTTATGTGTCAAAATGAACTGTTTGTGCTCTGAGGTCGCCACACCAAATCAGTGACAGACAAAGAAACCTCTACATGAGCTCCGAGATTACTTTAGATTTGTGTTTTTGCAGCTTCTTCGCAACCTGTACAGTTAAAAAAGATTACAGCTCAGTATCAAGATACTGGAGGCCAGAAACATGTCTTTGTTTACTTAAAGGAAAGACTTCAGGCCTCAAAATGGCTGACCTGATAGCCTCCAGATATTGTTATTCAGCTTTTGTAACAGGCAAGCCAAGGTTTAAATGCTGCTGCTGCTGACTCCACATCAGTCTCGGTTTGATAAAAACCCGATGTGGAATTTTGGCCCTCGTTGCCTCCTTCCTTCCTTTTTTCTTCCCTGGGATGCCAAATAAGGCCAGTTTGCCACATCTGCTGAAATTCAAGGTCTGAATTGTAGCTGTCCCTCAGAGGTTCGGCATCTCACTCTGACTAAAAGAATGAGAGACTTGATCCTCTTCTCTTACTATGAAATGCATGACATCATCTGGGTTCTTTCCCTCCTCCCCCTTTTTCTCTCTCTCTTTTTTCTATCTTTCCCCTATCTTTCTTTTCTTTTTTTCTCACATGTTCGCTGTTATGTAACCATGTTGAGGCAGCCAGATTGAGATTGTGAACCTTTGCACTGCGTGGAGAAAACATTTCCCCTTTTCCACCCCTGGCCACAGCTGCTGTGTTTCACTGACTGTCAGTGTCAGAGTGCACACAATTAACCCAAGAGTCTCCGCACTCCTTTGGTATGTCTAGATGAAGAAACAAAATGGCCTAAAATGGCCATTTGCTAATTCTCAACAGCTGATGTAACTGCTGGCTTTTAAAGAGGTTATACGATACAATTGTCTTTGCTTTGACGCTTAGAAGGAAGTTTGGTGCATGAGAAGTAATTGATGCTCAAAGAAGACGGTTTATTGGTTTATTATTAACCACGTTTTATTGCTTTTATAGATTATTGTGAAAAGACACACCTGCTAAAAGTTTGATGAAATTATATCACTTGGTTGTCAATGCAAATCTATTTTATTAGGTCTTATTTTGTGGTAAAGTCAAAATAAAAGTCCCAAAACAAACATTTTTTAGCATGTTGCACTATTTCAGCCCTGCTCGCAACTGTTTCCTCTTGATTTAAGTAAAACAAGCTACTGAGCTTTGATGCTAGACTACACGACTGCTCACCATCTTCCTGTTAAATGTTACTTCCTCTAAGCTGTAAACCAGCACATTGTGTGTGTGTGTGTGTGTGTGTGCTTGTGTATTTTATACTTTAAAGTTCCCCTTTTGGGATGAGAGAAGTGCTACATGTTAGTTAAAAAGCGAGGAAGTGAGATGCAGCGTTGTGGTTTACCTCAGATCAACCAAAGGACTTCAGTTCAAAGCCAAGGGGAATAAAAAGAGTATGACCTGCACTCTGTCTTCAGATGTCCCCGCTTAGAGCGTGTATGTTTTATCATGCCAACCTCATTGCAAGCTTTTATCCTCTGAATCCACTTTTAGCCGCAGAAAGGACTGAAATTCAGCAACCACCACTCTGTTTGTGTACCACACCACAGATTCCACGTGTTCAGCAGTTCAGAGGTTAACTATTTGCAGAAGTGACACCACTGGAGGAGAGCACCAGCTTTCAGACAGCCAGTCATCAAATGTGTGTGATGTCCAGAGTTGGACGAGTCCTGAATTTAGGGTGTGTGTTCATACCGAGCATGTTTGGAGAGGTTTGCTTGACCTCTCCTCTGCAGCTTTACTCCTTTAATTTGGTTTGATTGAACTAAATGTTGCCCCTTTTCAGCTACACTATTTCTTAATATATTATATACTGGTATGAAGATCAAACTACAGCAACTGAAGCTGAAATGTCATCACAATCCCTCCAATAGTTGTTGAGATATTTTAGTCTGGAGCCACACTGCAAGTGTAGCAAAAAATAAGCTACTTTTGAGTCCTGCTGAACAGCTGCCACTGTGGGAATTGCAAGATAATGATTCATTGGATTTTTCTTCATTTGCCCAGTTCTCTTGAATCAGCTGCTTTAAAGACATCATGTTTATCTGTGAAATGCTAAAATGTAGTGTAACAGTAGCCCAAGTAGAAAAAGACTCACTAATGTCAGTAAACAGCTAACATTAGCTAACATAACCTACTAGTCATACCAGAACAAGTAAGATGTTAGCAAAACAAAATCCTAAGTGTAATAAAATGAGTGGGTGTGTTTTATTGCTTATGAGTTTAACTTTTCATCTGTAAGAGGAAGTTACAGAGTCTTTGAACCCTGCTTTGCTTATATGATAGCACTATAAAGATAATGGAATTTAATGCAAAAATGCATTTTTCTGTGTTTTTATTTTTGTTCAGACCAAAGAACTGTAGGCGTGATCGCACCCTGTTTGACACCTAATCTGTTCACAGCTTTTTCTCATCTCGTGGTTCAAACTAAACAGTCTGTGTGTGTGTGTGTGTGTGTGTGTGTGTGTGTGTGCGTGTGTGTGTGTGTGTGTGTCTTTATTGATTACTTAAAGAGTGAAAGAGAGAGAGAGGTGGTGACTCCTGCTCTCAGTTGGCAGTTAACATCTTTGCCACATGACCAAGCAGGAATTTGTGGGAGTGTGTGTGAGCGTGCACATGAACACATGCATACAGTAAATGCATGTGTGTACATTCCCATTTCTTTCAGTTTCAAAACACACCTCTTCCCACTCTTTTTCTCACTTTTTTTCTATACTTCAACTCCTCTTTTCATACAGTACGTCAGACCTGCGGCTAACCAATTCTGATTCTCCGAGCTCCTAATCGTGCATCCATCAGACGGCTGAAGCAGAGGATGGGCGCCGAGAGGAGAAATGGAGGATGTAGGAGGGAGGGGAGGAATGTGTTTGGCAAATCTGCAGAGCGGTAAAAGGAGCAGTGACGTGGAGGAGGAGAAAGACGGGAAGAAGGTGAAGAGCAGGAAATGAAGGAGAAGGAGAAGATGGAAAAAAGAAGAGGAGAGGGGAGAAGAGAAGAATGAAAGGTGGAAGAGGTGAAGAAGTGTCCTGTCCGCACACACTGCAGGCCCATGAATCTTAACTGTGGGATATCTGGAATTCAGACTCAATCACCCAACGGAAATTACCAGAGAAGTGGGGGAGGAGAAGGGGGAGATTGCAGGCTAAAAATGTAAAAAGGACAGAACATGCTGCCTCTGTCCTTTCCGTTTTCAGAAAAAGTACTTTGTGCACAAGTTTGATCATTGTATTTTATACAGATGAATCCTCTTCATTTAATTAATTCTCACATCAAAACTTAAAAATGAAAAAGAAGATGAAATCATTTTCTCATGCAGGGGAACTTTCTCATGTTAATGAGCAACAGAATCATCTCAGGAATTCTGTTTCAGAGGATATTATACCAAAACCTTGATATCTTGCTGCTGCTTCATTTCTGAGTGAGAGAAGATAGGGTCACATTAGACAAAAGCCTTCTTTTACAATGGTCATGTACACACAGGGTGCAGCCCTTCCAAAACACCTTCAGCTCTTATCTTCAATATACTTGATCACACCTGTTTAAACCTTGTCAGACAGGTAGATATTTAACTGTTTGTGCACACTGTGTGGTTACAGCTTTTTATGAGGTAGGAGGGAAGTTATTTATAAATCTATATGAGCTGGAAATGTGAAATCTACGTGAAATTATGATTCCACCAGCATTATGGATACAAATGCAGTGATTGGATGCTTAAGTTTAGAAACAAAGTTTAGGTTATGACTAGAAATGCCTGGGAATTCTTGTTTTTTTTCTTTGTACATAACATTTCTGCAGAAGATGACTGATTCAATTATTATAATATATATGGATGTCAGGTGTGAGCATGTCTATTTCTGTCCATAAATCCTTGCATTATGGGGGTCATTTTGGACTACTCTTTCAGTTACGCTCACTTGGAAGGACTGAGGCTCTTGTTGGAGTTACTTGGTGGCACTTTATCGCTGTTGCTCTCACACACAGTTGAACCAAAGAACAGTAAAGAGCACTGAACAACCCCCTCACACCTGTGCACAGTTTGCACTTGGAGCCTCACCCCTCCACTGTGATCACATTACAAATGTTAGTCCAGTAGATGCTGCACAATCATGAGCAACTTGGGAGGATGTGGTTATTTGTAACCCGGACTGGTGGTGGATTTCCCATAAGGCCGAGCATGTGTCCAGTTGGTGTGTTTGTGTGGGAGAGGGGGTTTCATGGGAAAACAAATGTGGTGAGTCGATGTGAATAATTGCTGGTGCACCGGAGGGAACATATGGTTGTAACCACAGAGGATTGGTACGTCACGTCCTTCAGAGCAAAGTCATGTGTGTGTGAATAGAGTATTAAAATGAATACTTATACTTTCTTTTTATGTTTCAGCTTTTGGTATAATGGTTAGTTAACAATAAACTTAATGAAATGATTTCAGAGCTTACAGTTGGAGGATGCAACTTTCCTTTGAATTATTGCCAATAGAAGTGTTGCATCACATCACCGTAGTGTTTTGAAATTCAAACGCAGAAGCAAACTTAAACTGCACCGGTTCCCAACAAACAATTAAATAGCTACTGTATCTCACGATTCTGCATTTGACTCATTTCTCCAATCACAAACAAGCTGATATCAGTTTTACTTCCTTATTGTTTCTGGCTTTGACAAGAGTTTTATCAGAAAAGGACAATATTGTGAAGAATCAGAGCAGACATAGCAGTCACTTGTTTTTTGTTTTTTTTTGTAGTTGCATGTCGGAGGAGTCTATTTTCCTGCTTGAGGCGGTGCACGACAGTTAATAAGTAAAAGCTAAAGAAACACAGAAACCTTTCATAGTGTCAGTCAAAACAGAACAGACCATGTGGCAGAAACAGAGAGAAGAGAAACACAAAGAGGAAAAAAAAAAGTCCAAACATCATCTGTGATCACCCTCAAGGTCATGATGGGTGGCTGGGTGGGTGTGTGTGATGGGTAGACAGCAGCCAGGCAACCCCCCTGTCACACACAAACTCTCTCGCGCGCACACCCCTGTCAAGAGCATTAAGCACAGATACAAAATTGAGGTTGAGGCATGAAAACCACAGCCTTTAATGCTCTCATGTGTGTTTTTGCAGCAGCTGCACCATCCTGAACCTCTAATGTGTGAAAAGAGGCCAGACTCATTTCACCATTAGCAAATCACACTTTTAGGGAAGGGAAGTCTGAAATATAGATTTGGGGTGTTCCCCCCTAATACTTTGTGTACAGTCTCTAAGTAGGTTGAATATTGCACTCACAGAGCAAGAATGAGAAACAAACACACTTCACAGTGTTGGTATTTTACAGCCACAGCTTGTGATTCACCATTTTGTTGAATACCTTTTATTCTTTTGTGCACACACACACATTCATATGTGTATGTATGAATGTGTGTGTCGGGGGTGTTTTCAGGTTGTGGGGGGGGGGGACTTACAATGTTGACATGAATGTCTGCCCATGAAGAAACTGATCACTTTAACAAGAAAGCCTCACTCCTTCTCAGGATTTCTCAAGCTCAGGGTGGGGTAGTGTGTGTGTGTGTGTGCTCATGCATATACCCCGTCAAGTGTGGCGTGGTCTGCTCAAGAGGCGGAGACAACAAAAGCAGGATATGATACAGCAGGACTCCACTTCCTCATAGAGCTCCAATGAAATCAGCACAGTGCAGAGAGCGCCACCTCTTGGTGAGAGGGCGTCACAGTGGTAGCGTGCTGGTAAAATTCCATTCCCACAGATAAGGAGTGTAGAAGTGCAGACAGGCCGCAGTGAAATTATTTGATAAGATCCCAAGTAGCCTTGTGCGTGTTTTCAGGAATTCCAGTCGTTTGGTTGAAGAAAAAATGGCAGGGGGCCTGCGGTGTCTGGACTGCTGAAAGAGGAGGGGTTTTTTCTTTTTTGGCTCTTCCATGTGTTCACTGAAGGCCCAGCTGGACCCCACCCATCTCAATACACACGCATAGGAGCAACACACAGTTTGAGGTGGGGGATCCTCAGTGCCCAAAATCCACTTAACAACAACCAAAGGAGCAAACAGACAACAACACAAACAAAAACTTGAAAAAAAAAAGCCAACGTTGCACATTACACTGACAGAAAACTCCTTAAGCCAGCACAAGACAAGTTAAACATTAACGCTGCTAAAAGCCTCCTGGAAGCTTCGACTTCCATTTGGGGTTTTAAAAGCTGCGGTTTGATGAATTTAGAGCCAGAAGCTATTATGCAAAGAGACACCGTATCAATATTCCCTCAGGTCCTCCACTGCTATTGGCCCCAGCTGCATGAATCTTGAAAGCAAATTTTTAATATAAGATTAGGGTGATGTCATACCTCAGGTTATATAATGGCACCCTGCTAATCTATTTATATGTCACAGAGGTATTTGTGTGTGAATAATAAGATATATAATTTCACCGGAGTGTACTTTGAATTATGGGGCTGCTATTAAATGTGATTCACTGAATTAAAAGGTAATTTTGATATAAAAACTCATTCTAGTCCAGTTTATGTCTAACTTATGTACACAAAGGCAGCCAGCTTGCTATTCACAGTCAGTGGAGCCTTGCCAACATTTGTACATTTGGACATTTGTATCACAGATTACAAACTGGACTCCAACTTTTCCTGTTCATGTTCCCAACTACTGTCAAATCCATCAAGAACTTCATGACAGCTGTGAAGATAATACATCCTACATAGGCAGAATAATTTAATTAAAATGTCTTTTATAGTGAAATCTCTCCTAAGGGACTATATGAAAATGTTTAGGGTAGGGGAAGCAGTCAGAAAAAGGCAAGGGTTGTGTCTCTTTTCTGTTTGCTAATGGGAGGAGAGTAGAGCCGAAATGATGATTAACTGATTAGTCAGTCACCAGTAAATTAATCTGCAACAATCTTTGTAATTGATTAATTGCTAACCCTTTTTTAGTTATTAATGAATACTGGTGAATACTGTTCTATCGTTTTGAGTTATTGGGGGGTTAACTGACTCAAATGGAAGGTCCAGAGAAAAGAAAAAGGAGGGTCTCGCATTTTAATAAAGTGAAACATCAGCCCCCCATTTCAGCCCCCCTCCCCACCCCAGTACTTTTCATACAGTCCCTAAATTGCACTCAGTTTTTGCTGCCACATTCGGCGCCACATTTCAACCACCCAGAGTTTCTATATTTTCGTCCACACATGTTACTCTCAAGTGTGTGATTATATCAAGCTATCTCATTGGCTCTGAGGGCATAATAACAACTACCTGCAAACTACTCTGTCCACTGCAGTGGTTTTGCTGCACGGAAACATTTCTTGTCTCAGCTCCACAACCATGAATTATCCTAAACACTTATTCATCTTCTTCCCCCATAACATATAATTGCACAACAGCTGAAAGGCTTGCCTCATCTTGCTGTGAGATACCTTCCACTCTTGAATTCTTGTCTGGAGGCCGTCAGGCTGACAGCATGTTTCTGCACGCTGAATCCAAACATCCAACCTGATTCCTCATGCAACTCCTCCGTTGGTATCACATCCATCCAGAAAAAAAAGTAAAGTATAGCCATAATCATACAGATTAATTCATGAACATTCTTGATATTATCTCTTTACTGGATACTTTAATCCCTAGGATAGTGCATCACACCCTCACCTCTTCCTATGCTTTGACACAGACGTTAATCCAGCTTTGTTGTTATTGTCAGCGCATAGAAAAGAGTTGTGAAATCTAGCCTGGTTTCTGAATTGGGAATAACCTGAAAAGCCAAATGCACACACCTAAATCCTCACATAAAGAGCTAATCCTACAGTACATTTTAGACAAATTGCAGAATCTGCAAGGCCCTATTATTGTGATACAATAACAGATTTAACACACCACAAAGTATAATAAGGACGATTAGAGGATTCAGTACATCACCCCGTTCACTCGGGCTCACATTTGAAAATTTGCAATAATCACCATTTCTTAAAACAGATATATGTCTAGATCAAAATAACTTAAAGAAAAAGAAAAATCTAATAAAAAAAAAAGGTATTATACATGTCTGTGCTCAGCTTCAAGTACATTTAGTTCCTTCATTAGAAACTTATGGAAAACTAACCCAAACCCTTCATGATCACATTGAGCGTCTAATTCTGTGAGGCTGCAGCACCATCTAGAGGTGAATTCAGGCAATTTCCTGTTTTGAAGATAGATTCAACATGGCTGCTCCCTTGTAGACGTTTGTCAGGATTACTGCTTGTGTGAAACGATGAGGAAGTTCAGGTAAACCGATACAAACACACAGAAAGCAATATTTTAAAATGTTGAATGGTGCATACTGCTAAGTAGCACATCAAGAAAACATTATACTCACTATCAAGGGCTTGTGGATGAAGTTACAGATCTTTATTGGTATTTATCTTAAAGATGAGGTAGGTGTAAATTTTACTATTTAAACACCTTACATCTCTCTCTGCAGCCACCATGGATGCAAAAGAGATAGTCCACTGTGCTCTGCAGATAGAGAGATCCAATGCAGACAGAAGCTATGGGAACATCTTGACCCTCCTTGGTGACCTTGATAAGTTACACATCACAGCAGAGCAGCTGGAAACAACAGACATTGTCAAAGTTCTCTACAGGCTCCTGAAGACCTGCTCTGATGACGGTGTGAAGAAGACAGCAAAGAGCCTGTTGTCTAAGTGGAAGAGACAGTACAGCAAAGATACGCGAGGTGTGAAATGCACAGAGGAGGGCAGGGATCCTGAGCTCTCCTACAGGGTTTCTCCACCAGACGGGGCCGGGGATGGAGGAGCTTCCAAGCAGGGGGATTCCCACTCTGGTTCAGCACAGTCATGTGACAGCAAGGTGGAGAGTGTGAAGTGTGCAGAACAAGAAGTATCATCCTTCTTGGCAAAAGATGACCTCCAGACTCTTTCTTTCACTGCAGGGAGCTCCTCTGCATCCTGTAGTTTCTCATCTGTAAGATCTAAATGTGTTCAGCTCCTTCTTGCTGCCCTCTGCCCCGAACTTCCTGATCAAGACAAGGCGGCAGAGCTGGCTAGAGACATCGAGCAGCATATCTATGAGCTCCACA
Organism: Macquaria australasica; assembly: GCA_005408345.1. NCBI lineage: Eukaryota > Metazoa > Chordata > Actinopteri > Centrarchiformes > Percichthyidae > Macquaria > Macquaria australasica. The sequence goes on from SEMN01000683.1 coordinate 166,735, forward strand.
AATCCAGCCAGGTCAAATACAAAGCCCGTGTGAGGAGCAAGGTGGCCAACTTGAGGAATCCTAAAAACAAACATCTCCGTGAGGGCCTCCTGAGTGGCTCACTGTCACCCGAGGCCTTTGCACGGATGTCTGCGGAGGAGATGGCCAGCGTAGAGCTCCGGCAGCTGAGGGAGGAGTACTCATCCCGCGGTGTGAGCGAGAGGCAGCTTCCTGGAGGGATAGAAGGGACGCAGACACAGAAGATCCGCTGCAAAAAATGTGGGGGTTCAGACTGTAGGGTGACGCAGGTGTCCAGGGGTGCCCTGTTCTTGCCCATGTGGGTGAGGCGGGGCGGCCCTGACGAGGACGCAATGACTTTTGTGACGTGCACTGGGTGTGGGCAGCAGTGGTACCACAGCGGCTGGGTCTGCCTCTGAATCCAGATTAATCATTTGGTCACATTTCAGACACAGTCCACCTCCTCAAGTTTACATATTCATATTGCTTCTACAACTGAAACTAGCAGTCGATTAATCAATCGATCGAGAAAATTAATCAGCAACAAGTTATTTTTCAAGCAAGAATGACAAGCTTCTCAAATGAGAATGGTTTTCTTTGTTTACCATGATAGCAAACAGAATATCTTTGGGTTTTGGACTGGTGGTCGGACAAAACAAGACATTTGAAGACATTTTAATGACCAAACACATGAATGAGTAATTGAGAAAATTGTCAGCAAATTAATCAATAATTAGTGTGAATGCTGAAAGCTAATGGTGGCTAATAATATCAATTGTATTTCTGTCAGAAAGGCTGGTGTATTTATCTCTCATAGATAATAAAATCAACTGTATTTCTGTCAGAAAGGCTAGTATATTTTTCACACTAACACTATCAACTGTTATATGTTATATAGGAGTTAAAAACATTGTGGTGGAGGCGTTGCGGTTGCTTTTGAAAAAGTCCAAGATTTTAACCCAAAAGTGCTGATATGTTTTTAATGCCAAATCGAAAACAACAAAACAAGAGGCAAGACTTTCCTGCAGCACGTTAAATGCGTCAAGTATTTTTTGACACTGAAACAGGAGGGATGTTGAGAGGAATGCAGAGTGGAAACAAAGGACAGAGCATTCTCACAGGATGGAGAGCATACTTATGGTTTAAATAAGTAATTTTGAGGATGTATCCATTATTTTGCACGGTAGAATTTGGTATTTTATGGTGCATTCACCAGAAAATCCATAACTAAAAGCCCAAACTGCGTGAGTACCTTTCTGCTGCAGGCTGAAAAGCAGAGTCACTGCCTATTGCAGTCGCAAACTGAAACCACAACTTTTGAAGAAGTAGCTTTCGTCATCTTCTTCCCGCTGAATCATTTCCTGTCCAGTTCATCTATACTTACAGTGGCTCATTTAAACTGCTTTTCCTGGTTTCTCTTTCTTACATGAACATTTTCTGCACAGAGGAAAAATGTAAAACCACTTTTGACCTATGCCCTCACTAATGTGTAAGAATTTTCTTTATGTTAACGAAGAAAATGTTGCACTTATTGTAGGTCATACTAGGTATGAATGCTTAAATTCCTTAAAAAATATAAGGAAAACATGCCCCTAGCCTCCTACAATATCCCATTCATTTGGAGCAAACTGGCTCCAGTGGATGAAACATGTGACCTTAGAAAACAGTGAGCATGTGAGTCAATAATCTGCCCTCCAGAGCAGCCTCAGGCGTGGATATCCCATGGTCCTTCACTCAGCCGACGTGGCACAATTATTCATTTACACGTCATCGTGACATCGCATCACTGGGCCTTTACGGTATAGGCTGAAGAGCTGCAGAAAACTGTTTAATTCACTCACTTTTATTCTCGATTGGTTTGTCTGTACCAGATGTTGTGTTGCTGTTCTTTGATTTGTTGGCTTATAGTTGATGTTTTTCTGACCCAAAATGCTGAAGGAATGAAATTCAGGAGAAAGCAGTATAGGCTACTTGTAATGTTGTTTTGTTACTGTGGGAAACCAAAAATACTAATACTAATACTACAATAATGTATGTGGGTCCTTAATGTGACTGGATATCTCATTTGTTTTAAGAAAACCTTTTAATTTCCGTAGTTAAAGTGAGTGAGACGTGCATTTCATTAACACACATGACAGGATTTTACCTTTCATCTTACCATTATGCAAACAAGGCTGCTTAAAGTTTTTTTTTCCACATTAGTGTTCCTCCTGTTGCTTCATTTGTTTCTGTTTCTGTTCTTTGCAGCCAGTTTTTTTTAAGGTTTTAAAAGGACAAATAGGGGATGTCCAAAGATAAAATCCCCTGTAATGAAAGTACCCCTCTCATGGTTTTCAGATATGGAGCTGTGATTTCTTGTCAGTCAGATGCAGTCGGAGTGTGGCTGCTTGGTATCTCAGCACTGTCGCTGTTCTCTGTGTTTTGTCCCCTTTCAGATGCTCCCTATCTTTTTAGTGTTGTGTTCCACCCTTTCAGTCATGGTGGCCTGTCAAATCAGTGCTCTGTAGCCATTTATCTTTTCTCTTTCTCGCACATACACACAGATACAAACGGGCAAAACACACTGCAGAGACAAGAAGTTGGATTAAACACTGATTTTGCCTCCTTTGGTAAATCTTAAACGCCTGTAAGAGCCTTACAAACCTGCAAAATGCATACATTCTCATAACCTTTGTTAATTTATGCAGCGACAGTGCACAAGGGGTATTGCAGGTTATATTTCCTAGGTTGCAGCAGGCCGTCGGGTCCTTTAACCCAGTGGTTCCCAACATTTGCACTGCTTGTAACCCCTTATAACACATTGATAGATAGATATTTGTAGGGACCACTGCTTTAACCCAGTGACCTTCCTAATCCAGGTTAAATCCCAGTATTTCCCATGTTTAAAATGGACAGATTTCTAACAATTGTACTTGGCCTCACTCATATAATAGGACAGACAAAGAGAGTATTTATCCAAAAAGATGTAAAGCACAATAAAACGTCGATGCACTGACCGCATCCAGAAAAGCGCATGATGAGAGGAGGCGTGACTCACTCGGGTGGGTCATGTGAGCGTCATCGTCGGCTCCGGGGCCAGAGAGCAGCGCGGACACCGGGGCGCCGTGTCGCCGGCTGACAGCAGTACCCTGCCTACCGGGATGAATGAGGGCTATTTAAACGCAGCAGCCAGGCTGTAACCGGCACACCGACAGGTACAATTACTGAGGTGGCAAACCTTAAATGTCAGGGGCAGAAATTCTCACTTTCTGTCGTTTTAACCGCTCAGTAAAGTCGTGAGTGTGTAACTGTTAGCGCACCCATTATCGGACAGCTACAGATTATAATAAAGCTTCCATTATCGGACAAACAATTGCTTCGCTTCTTCCCATATTTTCCTCAAAGTGTTGACGGCGACTAAGCACAAGTAAGCAAGATTCAATATTTAACCATGTTAATGAAAGTGTATGCTAGTTTTGGAGGGATAAACACCTATTTTTTAATGAGTTAATTTATGCTAGCTAACTGAAATCGATCTGGCGAGTCTCGGTTTTGCGCGAGTAATTTGAGTCACTATTTGTATTTTATATTTTGCATCTTCTACCATCATTGTCATGCTCGTCCCTACATCGTAACATTTCAGCAAAAGTGGCGAAAGGCACTAAAGTGTTGGTGAAGAAGAAAAAGTGGGAAAACGCATTAACCGGGCTATGGAGCTAATAAGTGTTTGCTAGCTAGAAACCACAAAAATGACGACGTTGTACCTAAAACATCGCTGTAATTATACTTTAAAAGTGTACACATTTTCTGTACTTTTACCCGGACGTTTGCAAAGTTAACTGTGAACTGTAAAAGACTGTTTTCAACTTCTGTCACACCTGACAACTGTCGTTTCTATGTTGGTGGTATTAAAAATCTGGTTTATTGATGGGGAGTATGGTATTGGCTCACACTCGGCTCTTTAATTCCTGCTTCTGTTGCATTGCTGTTTTTTTTTTATGTTAATATTTCTCCAGAAGACACGACAGGAGCAGCACTGCAGTCTTTATTTAAAGGTCCCAGCACAAAGACATCATTTACCCAATTTTGGTCCTTGGGCTGAAAATGCTCATTGCTGCCAGTTCATGTGACACTGCAGCCTATATAGGCCCTTTATTCCCAACCCACAGCCCACTGAAGAGTTCACTTCATTCATGTATTTAAAACTCTGCAAAGTAGCCTGACGTTTCCTAACAAGCAGTGGATTTGCCCAATTTAGTCCTAATTGGCTGCAGACTGCATGTACAGTGACAGTAGTAGTAGTAGGTATTGTTTTTGTAATATAGACTTATATTACACAAGTTAGGGAAGTGCGACTGAGTGTTTCATTTCATTTATTTATTGCAATGACATTTCCAGCAGTGTAAATTCCATTCTTCTTCTACTTTTTTATTCAACACCTTTACAAATGTGACAATTTCATGCTTTTCTTTGTCATATATGATAGTAAACTGAATATTTTTAGGTTTGGGTCACAGAAAACAAGACATTTGAATACATATACTTGAGTTGTGTGAAATTATAACAGGCATTTTTCAATATTTCTGACATTTTATAGACAAAATCAAGAAAATAATCGGCAGATAAATCAACAGATACTTACAACTGTGTTTTCAGGACTGGAAACTTGTAGCATAACATGGGAGTAGTGTGTTTAGCCATGTTGTGGAGAAACTATGAGCTGATTATGGATCATCGGTGGCATTCATTGTAACTGTTGTGAATCCAACCTAACTAAACTTGCCGCCCACTGCAAAAGGAGTAAGCTACAAACTTTTTTACATCCACATTCAAAGTGGTATGTAAGTATTTTATATAGTATTTAGTATTTGATAGATTTTTTGGTGGAGTATTCCTTTAAAGGCAGTCTGTCTGCACACTGGTTGCAGTAAATGTGACCAGACATAAATACCCTTATTATTAAAGTTTCATGCAAAACCAGTATTTGTTATCCAGATATTACATGTCCCCAAACACATTTGTTGATAAAGTGACAGCCAGTGATTGACCTTAACTGTCCACCTTTACTGTGATGGATGAGGTGATCTTGTTCACATAACAAAGCTCCTCCTCGTCTCCCATTTAAACCTTGCTCTTGGTCAGACTTCCCACTTTCATCTCAGAGATTTGTTCTGCTATGTGGGTGGAATGATTGCCACTTAGCTTAAACTGGTATGTTAATTAAGTATGCAAGTGTGTGGTACGTGATTAAATCTGTGCTTAAATCCTCACTTTTCTTTGCAGCTGAGCCTGTGAGTGGGTGAACTCCTTTGGCAACTTGAGTATTAAACTGTAAAGTTTAATACTCTCTCTCTCCTACAGATTGTTGACAAAATGCTGATATAACGGTGAGAAACTGCTTTAAAATCTTCTTCTTTCTGTTGTTGTTGACCATGTTGAATTGCATCACTTGTGGGCGACTCACTGGTCCTGTGATCAGCGTCCACGTGATGCACTGCACTGCACGGATCATTTCATGCATAGCATATTACAAACAGTTTAGGAAGTTCATGAGTCGCAAAGTGTAGTGAGTGGGCTGCGGCTGTTTAATAGGATTAGCTAGTCGACTGACTTTATTCAGCTCTGCTCACTGTCCGAGCGTGAGGGAACATGTAAACGGTCAGTGTTAGCTTAGAGGGAGTGTGTGATTAAGTGAAAGTAGTTAAGAGAAGCTGTTCTTATCTCAAGCACGACCTTATCCGTGAGGCCAAAGGTAAAAAATCCATAAAGTCTCTCCTGAACTAAATGAAGGAATGCCTACACACCGAATGATTCCTGCCAAGTCGTTATTTTGTCATGTTGGCAGGCAGTATTTTCATTTTGTCTCATAAAGACCTGTATCAGTTTGAAACGGTGTGCAAGTGAAGTCAATTATTACCTCTGCTTAGATTCAGTAGCCGAAGTGCTCATACATGCATGCATACTCATTCTGTGAAAGGTATTAGTGTGCAGCTCCACTGTCACAGCTTTACTATACTATTCCTTGTTGCCAAACACTGAATCAGATCTGTTATTAAAACTGGTTATTGAATCTGAATCCTTTCAAATTCTTTATTGAAACTATTTAGGTTCATCCTATAATAATGTGTCTATATGACAAGAGTAGAGCTGCAACTAACAATCATTTTCATTATCAATTAATCGGCAGATTATTTTTTCAATTGTTTGGTCTATAAAGGGTCAGAAAATAGTGATAAATGCTCGTTATAATTTCTCACAGCCTGAAGTGATTTACTATCATATATGACCAACCATCATCAAATGTGATAATGTGACTGTAGCTTTCTAAGCTGAGTTAAAGTTTTTGTTCTCCTCAGGTGAACCTACACTCTATTGTTGCTGTCTCCAAACCTCCCGTGCACCAAAGTTGGCCTGACCCGGCTCACTGCTGCCATGATGTCCAAGTCAGCTCTCCTGAAGGTGATCCTTCTGGGTGATGGCGGCGTGGGCAAATCATCACTCATGAACCGCTACGTCACCAACAAGTTTGACTCGCACCTCTTCCACACCATTGGCGTGGAGTTCCTCAACAAGGAGCTGGAGGTGGATGGCCACCACGTCACTCTGCAGATCTGGGACACGGCGGGTCAGGAGCGCTTCCGCAGCCTGCGCACACCTTTCTACCGTGGCTCCGACTGCTGCCTGCTCACTTTCAGCGTGGACGACGGACAGAGCTTCCTCAACCTGGCCAACTGGAAGAAGGAGTTCGCTTATTACGCAGATGTAAAGGACCCTGACAACTTCCCCTTTGTGGTCCTGGGCAACAAACTGGATGTGCCCGAGCGGCAGGTGTCAGGGGAGGATGCACGGAAGTGGTGCCGCGAGAACGGCGGCCACCCTTACTTTGAGACGAGTGCCAAGGATGCTACAAATGTAGCGTCGGCCTTTGAGGAGGCGGTACGTCGCATTCTGGCGTTGGACAACAGAGCTGATCACCTGATCCACACCAACACAGTGGACCTGCAGAGGAAGAGTCCCCCTGACCCCACCTGCTGCTGAGCTGAGTGCTCAATGTGACTCTCAGCAGGAGCTCATGTGATGCTTATGCAGTTGCCACATACTGTGTGGGTTTGAGTGTGATTGTGACTCTACAAAAAGAGAAACTGGTGTTTGTTCAGTAGCTAATGTGACGCCGCTGGATGTCAGATAAACCTTTGACCTGGATCAGCATTTGTAAGCAAATACTAATATTTTTAAGACCAAAACTGCCAATATTTAGAATTTAACACCACACAAGGGACCCAGAACTGTCCACCCACCATTTCCCAACTCTGATCCAGACTGCATTTGGCCTTTTTGAGGAATATGATTATTAATTGATACAAAGTATTAATGGACTATTAGTGAAATAAAATTTCTGATGCAGTATGTCTTTGCAGGTTTTGTTGTCAGTGATGAACCTCAATTGTATCAGAGGTGGACGTTACATACATGAAATTGAAAGGCCTTTAGGGAGTGTTTATGACTTGAAGGGGGTTCCTGCGATCAAAACTAAACTACTTCACCTCTAAAATAGTAACAGTTCTCCAAACACAAACTGTCAAAAGTAAAAAAAAACCAAACAGTTTTGACATCACAGATACAGCTGTGGTTAGAAGTTGTAGCCCACAAAAAGAGAAGTCCTGAGATTAGTGTCTGCCTCTAGAAGCAGATACAGGACTCAGCAGAATTAATACAACCATGTTTACAGCTAAAATATATAGTGATTTAGTACTGATTGTCCTTAAACAGCCCAGTAAACCACCCCCCCCCCCAAAAAAAAAAAAAATTAATACAGGATTGGACTAACACTAACGCTGCCAAAATGATTTTCAGGTCTTAGAACTAGCATTAAAAACAACTCAATCTAAGTTATCAATGTTTTTACATAAAACACACAAAACAGCATAAGTAAAAGGTACCTAAAAAGTATGTGGTCAAACAACTTACAGATAAGAACCACTGTCTTTCTGGTAAGTAAATGAATGAGATTGACCACTGTGGTGCAGATTTTATGGGGTTAATCATATGATCAACTAGATTTAATAGTTTTTAAAATAATTTTAAGATGAAAGAGTTGGGATGATAATGCCACACCGGACATCTTAAAAATGTTGACTTGTGAAACTGTTGTTTCAGATTCAAATGACTCTAATTACACAGTGGCCTGTATGATCTTTATTAGAGCTGCCTTCTTTAAGGCAAATGACTCCCATGTTTTACACTGGAAATAAAACAGCTGCCAACAATGAAACTGGAGAAAAATCTGTCTTTTGTGTTATTTACCCCCCCCCCTTTTTTTTTTTTTTCCTCATTTGAAGTGCAGTACCCTCTTTGTCCACCAGGCAGCGCCCACATATCAAAAGTTTGAGAGATAAACGCCCAGCTTGTGGCTTCACAGTGATTTTGGTAATCTGTTATCACCATCTCAAATTTAACTCATGTATTACAGAGATTATGTTTTGTTTCCATAAAAGGAGCAAAACTGATACAAGAATGAAGGAGATGTCAATCAAATAGTCAAGTGAAATCACCTGTGTGGGTGTGTAGGGTCTTTAAACTTCCTCAGAGAAGTCCAGTCTGCAACTGTGAGTATCCAGTAATATAAAATTTAAGACCACATCCAGATTTTTGATGTCAAACCTCCATAGAAATAAACTAATGTCATTTGGCAACTTCTAGTGACTTTTTGAGAAACCAACATCTACCTTTCTTGGAAGTGAGTTGACATATTTGTCTATTAAAAGTTTGCTCCCTTGTATTGACACAGGAGGCATCTAATTAAGTCAATTAGCATCACCTGTTGCAAGAGTGGCTTCTTGATTACAGCAGACAAATGCTGCCAACCTTAAAAACATTGTTCTAAGGTTGCAATTAAAAATATGTCCACTGCTTTATCTTGTGGTAAAATTAGTAGAATGAGCTTTGCGGGTTAAATAAATAGATTTATGCAGTTGGTAGGGAACTTTGTACGAAGCAAATAGAGCTGAGATGACAGTTGACAGAAAATGAATCGGCATATGTTTTGACAATCGTTCAAGTTTTTGAAGGAGAAAGAATGGTTCCATCTTCTTGCATGTAAAGAATTGTTGCTTTTCCCTGTCTTACATTATAGTAAATATCTTTGGGTTTTAGACTGTGGATTGGGAGATTGTGATGGGTATTTTTCACTATTTTGTGATGCTTTATAGACCAAACATTAAATAGATGATTCAAGGAAATACCAAATACTTTAAATATGGGTTTGTTACCATAAAAAGGAAAAACAAAAATTCAAGTCACTTCAGGGACCCAAACACAAGAAACCAGACAGGAGACAACGGTGTCACGATAATAAAAAATATCGGTTTTACTAGAGAAGGTTACAAAAATCATCACTATATAGGAGTCATAGAACTATTTCCAACTTAAAAAATAAAACCATAATGAAACACCTACAGGGACTACAATGCCATCAAAGTACAATGGAGTTTTCTTTAGAAAAGAGTGGGTGGAGAGGGGAGGGGGTGGAGGAGGTGGTGGAGGAGGTGGGGGAGGGGGTGGAGGAGGAAGAGGAGGAGGAGGAGGAGGAGGAGGAGGAGGGGGGGGCAAACACCGCCTACCATAGTTGTCAGTACAATTGACTACACATCACCTGAAAAACTGCAAAGACACAGTCATGTCTCCTTCATGCAAGTAACGAGGAAACAACAACACCCTGACACGCATCGTCTTATAGGAAATTGAAGTTTGCCTTTACATCAACCTGCCGGCAAAGCACGTATATTTATCAAACATAACACACATGGCAATATAGTCCTTTTTTTATACAGAATAGACAGCTGCACACATGGACGATACTGACATGCTTCATCTCATCAAAGTTTAAAAATGTGTCTTCAGTGTTTTTTGTTTTTTTTAGGGCAAACTAACCAGTGATGATCAATATAGAATATAGTTCATGATTATTAAACAATATCTGATTATAAAATTAATGTATGAAAATTCCTGACTTGTTTTTATTCAGAGTGTAAACATCCAAAACAGTCTCTGTGGCTCATATGAGAGGCATGACGTTAAAAATAAAAAAAGAAAAGAAAAGAAAAAGTGACTTTTTTTTTTATCAACTCACATGTTGATGAGTCACTCGTTTGGCTGGCCATCGAAAAAAAAAAAAGCACAAACAAGTTCCATAAAATCATTATTACTGAATCACAAGAAGAGCTCAGCTGCTTAAAAGTGATAAAACATTAAAAATCAATTTCCATATTTTTTTTTTCACATTTTAAAATGTATACGTCACAAGCACCTCAATCCATCATATCATATCATGACTGCACTGTATCCCTCTCACGACATATCATTTAAGATGTTACATTACAATTATTATATCAAATGCAGAACTAGTATTTGAGTGCTAAACACATATCTCAAAGGGTACATTTACATATATTTGTGGAAAAAAATAATAGAAGAGCATGGCGAAACACTGATTGTGTTCTCCCCGTTTTGGGAGAGGTGTAAATCGAGATCTTTTAGGGTGATTCAGCTATTTACAGGTGAACTTCGTCCGCAAAAGGAGGAATTTTAGAAAATGACAGAACTGGTTTTCACTGTATAATTCACACAGGACAGCGTACCAGTCCAGTCAGGGTTAATGTTCAGATGGTGAAGCTTTGGAAAAGAACACAACTGGCTAAAATCTGATTTGGTTTGATACCTGAGGTGTGTGTCTTTTTTCATGTTAAAAGACCAAGACAGATTTATCTTTGATTTCTGCTGCCGCTGGTGATGAGTGTAGCAAAAACCGTAAAGGTCTTAAAAAGAATAGTTTGACATTTTTGAGAAATTTGCTTATTCGCTTTCTTGTCCAGAGTGTTGTGTTTAATTCACACAAAAACTAATGTGTAAAAACAATAAGTTGTGGTTTAACGTGGCGGCTATGGTTAGTGGAGCTTTTAGGAAGTCACTGCGCCAGCCAAGGACCAATAACCTCCACGTAAAACCACACACACTTTGGTTTTTGTGTGAATTAAATAAACAAGATATAAAATGTTAATTGTGAGCTTTAGAGGTGCTGGTAGGCAGATTTTGTTACCTCTAAACAGAACAAGGCTAACTGTTTAACCCTGTTTCCAGTCTTTGTGCTAACCTAAGATAGCCCGCTGCTGGAGATTTGTCTGAATCTTCTCATATAACCCTTGACAAGAAAGTGAATAAGCGTATTTCCCAAAAATATTTACTTTAATAAAAGTTTGCTACACCTCTGGTCTTAAATTAACGGTTAATACCTAGGTGGATAAATAAACTCTGATCATGTAAATGCGTAATAATCCTTGAGATACCACATGATTTGAGTCTTTTAGGTATTTCTATGAGAGAGGGGGGATGGGGTGCTTTGTGTTTTTTAAGGGATTTTCATTTTCCCTTATTTTCTTTTGTTTCGTAGTAGTGCAACAACGTATTGAGCATTAGCAATAAAAAGTCTAAGATGGAGAAAGAAAGTAAAGGAGAAAAAACCTATGAGCGCAAAAACATAAAGTAGAAGAAGAAAGATCATAATAGTACCTGGCATACTTTTCAGACAGTATTAAAAAAAACAACAACATTCGTACACATTCGCACAATATATTCATATTCATATATATATGCATATAAAACACCAAAAAACGGAGGAAGTTGGTCGCTGCCTGGCTTCCCTGTGGCTGAAGCAGGCGGTGAACAATGTTTTTTTTAGGCTGTTAGGAGCTGTGTTTCGAGAGGCTGTGCTGGCTCAGGGCGCGAGGCCATCACAGCCGGCCCACGTTCACGAGCCGCCGCCCAAAAGCACGGGGGAGGAGACGCTTCTGAACTGATGTACCGTACCTGAGCTCCAACCCGGCAGGGCAAGCTCTCCCGTTCTGAAGCATCTGCCTCCGTCTGGGCCTGCCGCTTCTCCTGATCCTCTATTCTCTTCCCCTCTGGTGTGAGCCCACAACTCTTAATAAACATCGTGGAAGGGAAGAGGATGGAGAATCAGGAGGTTGGGGGACTATCAAACATGACCGAGGTGGTTTGTTTTAACGGAGGGAGGGGTGGGCGCTGGGCGTTGCAGGGTGGGGGGGTTGAGGTGTGGAGAGGAGATGGGTGTTGGCGGGAGAGGATCGCTTGTCCTTATGAGTAGGAGGAGGAGTTCTGGCCCTCCTTGGAGCGCGCCTCAGCCTCCAGGTCCTGGTCGTCCTTGGTCTTGATGTCCTGGTACTCGTGCGTGGAGACGGCACTCTTCAGGTAGGCCCAGTTGGCCGACAAAATCATCAGGTAGTGGATCTGAAGGGAAAGGAAGATGTTTTCTTCATTTACTTTAGGACAGGAAATAATGTGCAGTGGGAGACTGGTACTGTGTCCCAGCTTCATACTACATACTAATTAAATGCAGTATGTTCTATACACTAATTGTCACTGTACACTGTTGCAGTTTGTATACAAGAAATCAATGTACTTAACTGTTTTGTACGAGTACGATAGATGCCATTCAAACTACAGCTATGTCCCAATTCCATACTACATACTAATTTTACATACAACTTTTTTTAAGGTTTTGACTTTGTGGCGTGTTCACCCTGGAAAAGTGACAAAATTAATTATACTCAAAAACCATATGCATGCTAAAAAATGCTTTATTTTGTTTGTTTGTGCTGTTGATGGAAACTATTCTCCCACCATGCAATGCACAAAGGAAACGGTAGAGCTGCTAACAGCTGGAAAAAATTAGAACCAATTGTAGATGGTAGTGAAACAGCTCCAGAAAAGCAACTATTGGATTTTTGGAAAACCAGTTTGCTTTCTTTATGACATTTAATTGCCGTGACATTCCAAAGTCGCGGTTTGATTGAGGTCTGCACATATTGTATCATTTCCTGTTAGTATAAAACAGTACAGTGGGTTGATTTCTTGAACACTAACTCCAAAAACAGATTAGCATATAGTACTTACTGTACAGGACACAGCTTGCAACTTTGGAAAGTCACTGTCATTTAAACTTAATTTTTATTACAAAAATGTAATACTTTTCAAAGCTGTTTCACCACTATCCACAATTTGTTTTAATGTTTTGCAGCTGTGAGTAGCTCCTCCATTTCATTTGTGCATTGTGGAACAAAAGTGTTTGTCCCCCACACTGTATACTGACGTTTTTGAGTATAATTTAGTCACTTTTCCACTGAGAACAGACTGTGAGCTCAAACTCTGCTTCCAGGTGATTGCACTAATTAGGGGTTGTCAGTGAAATCACCTGGTAGTCTTTGTTTGGGATGAAAACCTGGGTTTAATTCAGCACTACCCAATTGTAGCTAGATAGTTTTTGAATGGAGAAGACAATGACAAAAAAGGTTTAAATTAATGTTTAATGGTACAAAATTGCCTGACTGTCTGAGCAAATGAGCAAATATACAGTATCTCGAAGGCAGTTTGAAAGAAACAGATTGTGTTCAGGTTTTAATTACAGCCAAAAGGCAACAGGTGATTTCACATGATAAAAAATATGGATCTAGTTTAGCACTTCCTAAATTTAGCCAAATAGTTATTAAATGAAAAGAATATGAGAAAAGCACTCTGAGAACATTCAAACAAAAGGTTTAAATACCAAATCTTCTCAATGATATGCTGATGGAAAATATAGCAATGGCCAAATGATCAAATTTGACAAATTAACACGTGTGAAGAAATACTTAGATACTATTCTGTCTCTACCTCCTAAATAAGTTAGCTGGAAACATCACCCCACAGAGGGCTTTCAGGCGACCCAACATAACATCTGGAGAGGTGCTTGATGCTTTTTTTAATACCTCCATTTCCCTGGACATAAAACAAAACAGTCCACCTCCACAGCAGAGTAAAACACTGACCCTGTCTACACACACACACACACACACACTCACACAGCAGAGGCAGGCTGCAGGGTTGGATTTCAACCCATAGGATGACATACTGACAAACGTGAGAGGCGGGGTTGCTATGGAAACTGATAAGCACGCCATGGCAACGTGCATATTTTGAGAAGCACATTATCAGTGGGATGATGAGGAGCTTACCAATGCGATGACGGTGGCACCGGCGCCGGCAAACGCAACAATGTAGAGGTGGTAGGACAGGTAGAACTGTGGATGAAAACAGAAAATTAGTGAGGGAAAGGGAAGATAGAATAGAAAAGAAAAGGTCAGTGTCCTCTCACCTCGCTGGTGTTACAGATGTCTCCCAGTGTGGCTCCACAAGCTTTTCCCGGTGTGGCGTTCCAGGGAATAATACCTACAGGATCAGAGAGATGAAACATCACAGGACTGCCACTTTCTCATCTGAGACAAGAAGCTTTTTTCCTCTCCCGAGACTGTATGATTGAAGGCATTATGAATTAGGCTTGGATAAAGATTAAAGGAAACAGGGCTGCTGCTGCTGTCCAGGCCTCTGAGCCTCTCCTACAGGAAAGATATGGGTCATTATTTCAATTTACTTCTTTACTGTGAAAAACTAGCTAGCTTATTATAGGCTACACTTATCCTTTACCTTTTCTTCTTTTCATTAATATTATCATTATTGCATATTGCAGTAAGTAAGTTATCAAAACCCTTCACTCATCAACCGTAATATAATAATTTGATGACTGCCAGTAATTGGGGTTAATATTTCATGCAGTGTAGTACACCATGACTGCCAATGAAGCATATGTGATCCTCATCCTACTTTGTAAGTGGGCCAGCTGTCCTTCAAATGTGGGTCACATACTGTACATTAGGCTATCAAGCAGATAACCAGATATGCAATCACAGGAGAGCGTTACTGTGCTGTAATACTGCAGGAAGGTGGATTTTCATAGAGATCCAATCAGGCTCTCAATAATCTAAATGTCTGACCTCTTCCTGTATAGAAAATTACGTTTAAAGCAAACTGGAGCTAGAGATATCTGTTTATACTTTACAGGGACAGAAAGCAGAGTAAAGCCTTTTGAATCACACTGTAATATAACTGCATAGTGGGTGTATTGTTCTGGTATGAGCAGTACTGTAGCTTATGGTTGCTAATGTTGGCTAACTTTAGAGAGATATGACCAGCTTATGATGACTAATGTTAACTTACCTTAGAGAGATAAAACCAGTACCTTATGATGCCTAATGTTTTTGATATCCTGCAAGTAAAGCCTGGCCTACATGTGACAAGTATCAGCATGTTCTTTTATGTGCAAAGTTAAAAGCTTTTATTGCCGGGGCTAGCCGGCATGTTGGAGCTCACTTGCCTTGATCAGGGGAATTTCTCTTAAACTTTGAAGACATGTAACACAGCATGCAGTCTGATCCTTTTTACTTCAGCTGCCAATAAAATACCTGTGGGATATGCAACATGTTGCATGAACATGTTATTTTATTTGTGTGTTTTTGCTCCAGACTCCTCAAAGGATTCACAAGATTTCCTCTACAAAAAGTTCTGTTTATCTTTTTCTGACTTCTCTAAAAAAATCCCCTTGATGTGAAATTGTCTTAATGCTTCAGGACTAAAATATGATTGAAATGACACAGAAATCTCTTTAGTTGGAGCTAATAGACATATTCAACCCTTGAAGAGAGGTCACAACACTAAACAAGCTAAAAAGGGTTGGGACCACTGCTCTGAACTGACCAATGAGGTTTAAATCAGTGTGCAGTGAGTTGACAAAGGAGCAGATACATTTTTGCTTTAATCAGTTTACACGTAGCACATTTTGCTTCTTTTAAAAAACACCACATTTCCCATAAACCCTGCTGCTGGCATTAAGCTGGTACCTCCTTAGTTCTGAAGATAAAGAAAGATGAGAGCAGTTAATAGCCAATATATGTGTGTAAGATGACAAAGTTGACACAAAAACAAAAACTTGTGTATGCTGCATTACTCAGTTATCTTTTACTGGTTTTATAAACCCAGTTATCAAGGCCCACCTGTCCTCCGTGTTCTGCTCCTGCACACCTGATCCAATTAAACTGTAATGAAAATGTGTCACCTCTAATTAGATCAGGTGTGCAGAAACAGAGCAGAAGCAAACATAAAAAGGACAGGCTGGCCTTGATGACTCGATGATGAGCTGAGAGAGTGCTTGGAGGCTGCCAATCTCCATAGAAAGAGTTTGTGGTATTTATTAGAATGAAATAATAAACACTTAACGCTACTGAGGGTAAAATCCACCCTGTCATACTGCGTCATTGTTTCAGAAACAGCTTTTGATTCCCTGGATTTCTCAGCATGACATTATGCTTGAGCTACTTCTACTCTTGATTCAATGAAAGGTGATGGAAGAAATGTAGGAACCTTAATGATAATTGTCAGCTTTCGATGTTTGTCCCCCACAACCGTTCTGTGTTTCACTGAAAAACACTTGTATGAGGAGCAGAGAAACTAAATTCACCTACTGACATAGTTTTTGTTAAAAGTTACCCTGGGAAATGTGGGAAATCACTGAACAACTGAAGTAAATTACAACACTGCTAGATGTCCCAATTTAAACTATATAAATGACTGTAGTGGGATGTAGGTGGGACAACTTACCGTACTGCCTGACGTCCACACAGATGGAGTCAGGCGAGGTGATGTTGGCGTCAGGAGACCTCATGGCAGCACAGGTATTCCACATGTTGAAGAAGAGGAAGACGGGTATTGCCGTGAAGCCGAAGATGGTGAGGAAGGCCAGAGCGAGGATGTAGGTCAGGAACATAAACTGATGATAGGTGAAAAGAAAGGAGCGATTTTTATTTTGTCAGTGTGACTTTCCCCCCCAAGGTTTGAGTTGCATTAAAATAAATAGGTTAATATTATTCCTTAAAGACCTTCACCCACCACACACACACACACACACAGACTTTCAGAGTCTGTGTTTAAGCTAATGTTACTGGACATCTGCAGCAATTAGACTAATCAGGCTAGAAAGGACAAACTGTGCCAGAGTTACCCTCAAGGGCTCAAGTGCTTGTGTGTGTGTGTGTGTGTGTGTGTGTGTGTAAAACTGTTTGCATGTCTTTCTTATGTGTCCATAAATGTGAGGTAGGTGTGTGATTGTGCCTCTGCAACACTTTCATGATGTCCCTTGTCCTGTCTTCTACAGCATTATGAATGACTGTTTTGTGTTCATTTTTCTAAGCCTTTAAAGACAATTTTAAGCAAGAACATTACAAAATACACATCAAAGTAATTAAATCTCATTTAGAGGCTTTCATTTGGAGTGTAACTGGGTCAGTGGGTGGGATGGTTTGCAGCAGCTGTGTGTGTGTGTGTGTGTGTGTGTGTGTGTGTGTGTGTGGACATACGAAGGCAGTGATGCAGCGTCCACAGGCGGTGGTCTTGAAATCGCTCTGCAGCTCCTTCTTGATGGCGCTGGTGGTGTAAAAGCCCTCAGCCAGCAGGATGATGGCGTAGACGAAGAAGAAGGAGGCGATGCCGTAGATGACGTACTGAAAGATCTGGATCCTGAACACACACACACATGCAGA
Source organism: Macquaria australasica (assembly GCA_005408345.1). Taxonomy (NCBI): domain Eukaryota; kingdom Metazoa; phylum Chordata; class Actinopteri; order Centrarchiformes; family Percichthyidae; genus Macquaria; species Macquaria australasica. The sequence continues at coordinate 184,191 of SEMN01000683.1, forward strand.
AAAGAAAGAACAATGTTCAAAATCTAACCACATAGCACAGGGCTTGGCACTTGGAGACTTTGCACTATAGTATGCAACTTGCTCCATGGGCCATTTTCTTTTTTCAGAATATCTAGAGCCTACTTTTTCTGTAAATGCTTACACACTTGAGACATTTACTAGTTTTAGGGTATTCTGAATCATGGCAGATAATGTGGGTGGCTCTCCTCAACAGATTTAATAACTGCAGGGGTAGTACCAATATATTCACTGTTGTTTTAAAGCTTTCTACTGAAACCATTAATGGTGCCAAGAGCTCATCAATGATTCATCTTTTAAACGTTTGTCACGATATCATGCTCCTCTAGTCTTTCTGAAAACTTACTATGAAGCATGTTAACACCTTATCCTGTTACGTGTTTTAGTGCTTGATTCCACTGATAAAAAAGATTTTGTAATGCCAGCTGTTGTCAGCCAACTGGACCACACTGAGAACTTACACCATGGCCAGGGTGGCGTGGTCGCTGGTGACCCTTGAGAAGTGGTTCTCCAGCATGGTCAGGGTGCCTGTCAGCGCCACGTGGCCACAGCCGCAGAACAGGGCCACGCCTGAGAAGCAGAGGATGGTGGCTACCAGGGAGGCGTAGGGCACCCCGCCCAGACACTTGATGCAGCACTCGAAGCATCCTGCAGGGGGAGACAGAGAGAGCAGGGTTAAGTCACAGATGCAGAGGATTTGCTGTTGAAAACAAGGAGGATACAAGAACAAATAAATCCAGGTCAGATTTGAAAGCGCACAAATGGCAAAAGGCCCAATTGCAAAGCAAATGTGTGCTTTACACCGAGCAAACTGCTGCAATGTGACACCTCATATAGTGGTTCTATCGGCTCTGGTGATGACACTCACTGCAACACTCGACGGCCTTTTGTCCACTGCTGTTTAACTATTACTCAGGTCCAGAAACCTGCGTGGATGTTCACACTGTCAGGGCTGAATCAAGCATGCGTGTGCTGCGAGAGAGCGTCATGCTCGTCTCTCTGAGTCTACAAGAGAAGAATAACACTTCTCCCTGTCAGGCATGTCGAGCGGCTAATCATAGCGTCTTTCACAGTTAGTGCGCGTTCACTTTGAGCTCAGCTGGGAGTGCTGAATATTACATGTAAGCTGCACTACATGCTCACATCCTACAGTGCTCCAAAAAATGACTCCATCTCCCTTTTTGCCTTTTTAAAGAAACATTTCAAAACTTTTTTTCTTTCTAATGCCCAGATTGCATGAGTAACTCATAACCTAAATAAATAATTTCAAATAAATGCCATTTTATAGGGCATCAGAAGTGACGTTTAGGTGGCGCTTGTTAAGAGTTGTACCTCTAAAATACTGAAGATGTCTTTGCTGTCAGATTGTGCTACTCTTGCTGATGAAAGTGAGAAAGATGTTTTGCTTCATGTATTCTTGGTTTCAGTGCAATTAAAAATCCAGTGCAAATGACAAATGTGAGAAACTGAAAGAGGCTAAAATTGTCCTGCACACCTTTTTCTCATGTTTCACAATTCCAGAATGATGATGAATGATGGGAAATTATCCCTTGTGCTCGAGCAGTTTCTACAGTGATGATGATGATGATGATGATAAATTAGTAAATTTGTTTTCCATTAACCGCAGCAGTGCATGAAGCTTCCCGAGTGAGTTATGAGCTTGGGAAGGGATACAGGTACATGCTCTCATCACAGTCAAGAGGATAAAGAGGAATGAAAAGGGCGGAAACATTGTATTGAGCACAAGAGTCGCATCTTATATAACGCCCGTTAAAAATAGCTCCTCCAGCAAAGCAGGAAGTTACTCTGGGAAAAAGAAAAAGACAAAATGAACTGTCTTGTGTGTGCCACTTTGCTGTTTCCAAGACAACCTGCTCCAATTGGCAACTCTGACGCATCAATATTTCATATTCAGTAGTTTGCTGTATCTAAACATCTCTATTTGTAAAGCCTTGAGTACACGATTGACCGTATTACATACCTTTCAAACCTGTACTAAACCCTCTGTACTCCCAGTGTTTTTTTAATCGACCGTTCAGACCAGGTAGTGTTACAAGCTTGTGGACAGTTGTTATTGATGAGTTTAAAAGAGCAGATTGATTTCAGCCGCACTGAGGAGAAGCAGAATCATCGATATCATCACTGATGGGGGAAGTCGGTTGGCTCACCACTTTGGTCCAGAATGAAATTTCTCAACAACTATCAAATGGATTTCCATGAATATTGCCATACTGGTAGAGACATTCATGGTTTCCAGGTGATGAATCCTACTGATTGTCTGTACCAAATCTCATGGCATTCACGTCTCCATCAGGATCAATTGTAATAACTTTGTCTTCACTTTGTGATGACATTTCCATCAGCCTCAGCTGTACGTTGTGTTTAGTGCTAATAAGCAAATGTTAACACGCTAACATGCTAAACTAGGACAGTAAAAATTGTAGACATTATACCTGCTAAACATCAGCATGTTAGTATTGTCATCCTGAGCATGTTATTAATTATGATTATTAATAAACATTACATTTACATACAACATTTACATGAACTTCATAATTAATACAGTTTTAATATTAAAGCTTATTTGCAAGTTGCCATATGGTACAGACAAACGTTATATCTGTCTTAATACAGAACATTTTTCTCTGATAAGAACTGCTTTGTTCTGTTCACTTGTTTTGTTCTGTCCTGTTGTTGCCCCCCTTTGTTGAAGCTTGTGTGGGTCATGTGCCAGCACATATTGAAAACCCCTTCTCTCCATCCATGTCTGAGTGAGTGAAAACCCAAGCCATAAATCTAAGATAACGCTGCTCCCCTCCAAAGTGTGCTGCCGCTGCTGAAGACTCTGCGTTGCGTAACCGAGCGGAGGCTCGTTGCATAATAGATCCAAATCCTATTAATGTTAATGAAGGAAGCGGGCTGATGGAGAGGTGGAGTTGATAAGGCTGGATGGCTCTAAAATCCTCAGCCGAGAAACAGGCCAGGCCTCAAGGGGGGGCTGCAATGGACTCACTTGTCGATACAATGACGACCGGGAGGCTGTTTAAAAGCTGCTCTGTGCTGACACGCCATCCTGCTATAAAAGGTCAATCTCAACAGGTAATTTAGACTGTTGGTCTTCCTGTCTTTTATTTAGAGAGATTATTAAAACCTGCCAAGGAGACGTCGTAATCCTGCTTTTTCAAATGCAAATCAAGAATTTCCAGGTGACGTTATCTTCACATTCATGGATTTGGACTATAACTCCTTTCAAGGTGGGGAAAGGAGCCTATTTGCAGATTTTGCTCATTTGTTTTAAGAAAAAACTTGAATTTAAGATAAATTCCAAGAGGTATTTAAGGCTCATATTACTTCTGCTGTTAACTCTTCTCCCTGGCCCCATACAGCTTCATGGATGAATTCATAGGTTTCTTTTTAACGCTGAACGAGCCGGGCCCCTCATCTGGTCCGCCTGTGGCTACGACTGTTTGTCAGCCTCAGTTTTAAAGTGTGCTAATGGGAAACAGACAGGCCGGAGTGGTCAGCTCCAGCCAGCCCTAATGGAAATCAATAGACTATTCATTAGAGTAAAATTTAGGTGACACACCGAGGCCGGCCCATCGCTCTGGTTTTTATACCTCACTGCATCTCGCTACCTCTTGCCTTCTTCTCTGCTCTCTCTTTGAAATATGACTGCATGCCCACGCTGTACTTACAGTGAGCCAGCTGGAGTTAATCGCTGAGACAATACGTTACGCTCCTGTTAAGATGCTGTATCATATATCATCTCAACACTCTCAGACCAAGGACGATGCATCAGGTTGTGGGAACATTTTACAGGCTGTCTGCGAAGGTGCCTGAACACCAGCTCACCAATATAAAAGAAGAAGCAAAGATTTGGAGATTTCTGTTAGTGTTGTCAAATGACAGACCAGCAAATAATTTGACAGACAAGAGCTGCAATTACGGATTAACAGCCCCTGCTGTTAAGCTTGTTCTCCTACCAAAGGCATTGTTGCCGCCTGCAGGGAAAAACAACAAAATACATTAGAATTTCAATGTGCAGCTGATTGTGTCAGTTAAGCAAAATAATGATAATAGATGCCAGTTCTTTTGGTTTTTCCACAGAATGGATGAAAGGAGGAGATGGAAAAAAAACTGAAAAGGAACGATGGTAGAAACGAGGAGTATGAGACAGAAAAAGGAAAGCAGAGGTGAATAAAGAGGAAGAGCGAGCAAGAGATCGATAGAAAGCGAGCAGAGGAACAAAGGGAAGAGGAAAAAGAGAGAAGAAGGTGAAGAAAAAGGCAGAGCGAGCAAGGAAGAACAGAGAGAGAGAGAGAAAGTGTAAGCGAAAAGCAGTTCTTGGCCCCAGGGCCGGCAAATAGCAGTTGCCATAGCAACGTGTTACCCACGACCCAGTTCAGCGGTATAGCGTAGTCCTTCGCTGCCACTTCACACACACCTATGTAGAGTGATGTAACCGCAATAAAAACCTAAAGATTGGTGCTAAATGGTGACAAAGGTCTGGAATTTGAACCAAAAATAAGTGATGCAACTGAAGTGATGACAGGAAATATGGAAGGAGAGAGATGCAAAGTATCTCTATCCATATATGGCAGGTTTTGGGAAGTGGGTCAAACAGATATTATGTTGTTTGACATGAAAGAGAGATAGATGGGGAGAGAGAAGAGGATTGCTTCATTTTTTCAACTCTGTGTGGACTTAAAGAATTCATAATACAACCAAAAGTGACCATTGATACACAACAACAACATCATCCAGCTGGATTTGTGTATTATCATTTGTAAAACTGGTAGGAAAGTAAAGATTTGCTACGTCCCAGACCCTCAGCGCCTCCCACTATGGTGAACGTGCCAGCCAGCATTTGCTTCTTTACACCTCCAGCAGATACGGAGCAACATTTAGCATTCATTTGGAGTCGTGTGTCTGTCCACTTGATGAATGTAAGTCCAGTGTGAACTCTTCTTGTAGCTCTGTTTTTGGTCTCCACCAAGTCCTGAGGGTGCTCCTCTTGTGCTGGAAGAACAAGGCTAATGAGAGCGGTGAGAGTGAACCAAAAGAGTAACGTTTCAGGCTGTAAAGCCAAAACAATGAGCTGAAAGATGCTAAAAAGCTCAGTAAAGCTTTGAGGGGATCTGCAGAGTCTAGTGATAATTCTCTTGCTTTTTTAGGTTTAAATCTTTCTACTCTACTTGATACATGTCCAAAGTGATTATGCAGTTGCAGTGACATTATGCAACATTACACAACAGCAGGCAGTTAATAATTTGTCAGAAGCTGTGCAGCTGCACAAAGTACGAAGAAAAATAAAGTCTTTGTCCAGGGCCCCCTCATGTTTATTCATCATTTTGACTGGTAAAAAGAAGCAGTGTGTGTCATCTAAAAACATCTTCCACACAGTCAATACAAAACATTCTTTTGGTTTTGTCCTTTTTTCATCACATTCATATTCCAAGTCCTCTTACTGGACAAGACAACGTTTCAGGCTCTTTGATTGGATGAGCGAGGCGCGGCACAGAGCAGACATGGTTGGATTCAGAACTTGTCACCGATTGCTGACATCCTTTGTGATTATGCTCCGCTTCCTGTCAATCACCTGACACCCACGGCATGAAATGAGGAGTGTTCACCGTGAAATAATCCCTCAAATACACGTCGCCTTACAAACTTCATTGTCACATTGACACTTGGTCTGAATTTGTAGTGTTTGCATTTAAAAAAACAATGTTAAGAATCTAAGTACAGCCTTCATTGCAAAATAAATAAAGGTAAATATATACTGGACACTTAAAATAACTTTATATATTTATATATTAATAATCTCTTTTAGTAGCAGCTTTTATCTATCATCTCTAGATAATACTGCCTGAATTTATGTGCTGTATTTCTCTGACAACATTGATTTCCTTGCTGCCATGCCTATAAAGCAGATTTGAATATAAATTGAGAGTAGAGGAGAGGGAGAAGATTACATCAACTGCCCTGATAGTTAATAATAATTTGCCATAAACTGTACAACCCAGTGGCACAGTATGATTATCGCCAACTGTTCGTAAGCACAGTGCATCTGCCAGGAATGGCAGCGTTAATAAAGCTTTGTGAATATTTCAGCAGCCGGTCTGGTCCCCGCCTGCGGCTGTATTCCAATTTAGAAGTGCTGTATTCATTATGGGGCAATTTCCTCAAAGTGCATTATGGGTAGATTCCCACAAGAGTTGAGGAGGACCTCGAAGAGAGAGAAAGAGAGAGGAAGGGTTTGGGAAAGGAAAGGAGAAGGAGATGGGACAAGGATGGATGGCTGCGTGTCCTCTGGTTGAGATGAAAAAGAAGCCCCATCTGTTTGATGGTAGCAGACTTCAGCCACAACACACACACACACACACACACACACACACACACACACACACACACACACACACTTGAATTGAAGGATGAAATGCTCCTCTGAGCTTTTATGAAACCCTTTTAAACACCATGAGAGGACATCAAAACCGCATCGTCATGAAGTTAAAAACAAAGCTGCTTTTCCTTAAAGGATAATTCCACCTTATTACAACTGGGGTCTTGTTTTTGTAGTTTCTATCAGTTGTGACACCAAAGTAATTGCTTAACTCTGGGAACAGAATGATAATGCCACAACAATGTCCAACAGGGAAAAAACTCGAGCAGTTAAATGATCAGTTTAGTCGGATTGTCTAAACCAACTGTGAGCAGACTCAAAATGTTGGTAATAATCTGTCATTGCACAATGGTTTTCATGATCAATCAGACAGTTACTTGCTCAGTTAATTGGTTAATTGTTTTGTCTATAAAATGTCAGAAAAGTGAAAAATGCTCAAAGTGACGTCTTTAAATAGCTTGTTTTGTCCGAGTAACACCTTGTCTACACAGGAGGTGTAGTGAAAGCAGCACATTAGCAGAGCAGCAGCTTCAGTCCTCCATCACTGTCTACACATGATGCATTCAGGAACAGGACTGGGTGAAGGTTATACGCATTTTGGCAGTGTTCAGAGCCCAATACACAATCACTGTAGTTACACACGTAACACGGAAGAAAGTTGACTTGAAAAACAGCCTTTGTTGCGGTTATGCAAGCAAAACAAAACATGTGTATTCAGGTGTTCAGGCAATAATTTTACTGCCTTCATTTTGTCTTCCAAATATGTTTGGCTATCGTGGGGGGTTTGTTTCTGGACTGCTGGTGTTTATCCTCTCAAAGCTAACAGTTTGTTGGCACAAGCACAGTAGCTGCGTGTGAAGATTCACCTTTCGCAGCCTGTGAATCTTGTTCAGAAGGTATTCATGCAAAGCAAATACTTTGTTTAATTTGCTGTTCAAATCAGCGTGACCTCTTTTAATACCTCCTTCCTCATCTCAACACACATTCATCTGATGACCAGCACATTATCAAAGCAAATGTTGTCAGTAATCGGCTTATTTGCCGCGTTGATCAAGAGGACACAATATGCACAATAAGCCAGGTAAGAGGATGACGCCAGCGGCCATCACCATTCCCAACCAGAAACCTTTTTTCTTTTTATTCCCACAGTACATAACTGACCCTAATCTTCTGTTTGTGAGAAACCTTTGACTGGTTATGCAGCATTATGAACGCCACAAGGTCAGCATCTGGCCGGGCGTAATTGAGCATGTTGGACTGTATGACTCTCAAACTCTGTTCTCTGCGCTATGCTGCGTGATCAATACTTTTATCCTGCTGATCTGCTGCATGTTGGTTACCTCCATCTCTCCCTTTCTGTGGCCAATCTGGGCTAAACTCTGACAGCTGGGTGAGGGACACACCGAACACACCCACCCATACTGAATGTACAAAAAATAATAATAAAAAATACAGAAACACGTACACAGATGGGGCACAGATGCAGAGAAACACACACACACACACACACACACACACACACACACTGTTCATCTGGTGCAAATTACAATCAGCTTGTTTGCATCTGCATCTGACCCACCATGTTTAGCACTGACACTTCCAACCTGTGCATGCCAAAAACACAAATTACAAGCAAGCAAATATTCGAAAAATACAGGAACTAATCTGTAAAACATCACACCGGAGGAAAGGTAACTTCACATATAGCTATGCTATGCTCCCACACGCTCTTGAACATCAAATATTCATCTGCTCTCTGGGTGAGTTAGGGTGCTTTTGCTTGTTTCTTGGTGAGTGAGCTGAGCTGCAGCTGGAGTGCCTTCACACTCACGTGATGCCTGGGAGGAAGAGTACAGTGTAACATACTACAACTACTGACCATCAGGATCCACAACAGATTTGCAAGGCAGATCAGGAGGCAACGTTGAGCTCTGACAAAACAGACATGTATCAGATCAGGATGTTTAATGTGTAATCCAGTTGCTTATACCCCTAAGACTAGTAAATGGAGGTTCCTGGATCAAACATGTTAGTTTAGTAGTTGTTTTAGTATTTCTTTCACTGTTTTCATGTGGGAGAACATTTGGACAAACGGAGGCTCAAAATGTGCAAGATGACCAAACTGAAAAGTGAAAACCGTGAGATGTTCAGTAAGATATGAAATGTGTAAGCCCATGCTCAAGTTATTAAGAAAAGAATCCTGGTTTATCTTCAGGCAATCTCATAATTTGGAGTGTATTATCACACAGTATGAGGCCTGAGAGCTGCATTTGTGTCCTTTAGGGCTATTTTGTATAATGACGCAAGTACAATTAACAGCAGAACATTAAAAGTGCCTGGCTGTAGAGTTCAGTGACTAGACCTAAACAGAGATGGCAGATAGTCCACTGATCGCCTACACTGTGTGAAAACTCTCTCTTGTTTCTAATCTTCTCCTCTTCAGAAGCAGGATCACCTGTCCTGAGCTGCCGTCTGCCGGCTCAGCGGAGCGGAGGGAGCGCTATTAGTTTGAGTCTTGTTCCACCAAAATGTAAAATGGCCCCTGTGGCCAGAAGTGCCGTGCCATTGGACTGAATGGCTCAGCGGTTATGCAACCAACTTGGCTAATGTCACTTTCCCTGAGATGTCAAAGAAGTCGCTGGCCCTCCCCTGGCCCCTTTGCCACCCTCCTCCCCCTGATGTGATTATGGAGATTCACTTTCCAGCAGCCTCAGGGGCTCCATGAATGCTGTGGGTGTGTGTGTGTGTGTGAGAGAGAGAGAGTGTGTAAGTGTGTGTGTGGGTGGCACAAGGGCCCATCTGAGCATGTTACTGCAGAGAGTCTCATTTACTGTAACACAGATACACTTTCTGTGAAGTTCTTGAGTTGATTTCTAGAGAGTTCAGTGCTGAATGTATGTAATTCACCACATTCCTTGAGCTGTTGATTTATCATGAGAAATTCAGTTTTTAAGTATTCATTCGACAGCAAACCAGAAAACAAATGTTATACCACCATAAATGATCTAACTAACAGTTTTAAGGCGGGACTGAAACAGACCCCGGCCTGAAACGGAGACACAGAATGACCCACTCATCATTCGGGCCCAGTCATTTATCGATGTCAGCCATGGCTAATGATGACGAGTGCTAATCGGCATCAGGCCTTTTATGGGCTACGGATGAGAGGAGCAGATTGGGCATCAGTGGGTGATGGAGGAAGGCCAGAGGAGGTTGGCATCACTCAGGAACAAGGCATGCTGCGCCAACCTGCCACTTGCTGCTATTCATATACCACACTGAAGAGTGGGGTTCAAACATAGATGCAGTGTTGGAGGGTGATGCATTCAGATTTTGTGGAAATTCTTGTAATCTGTTGCTTCTTTTTAGGGCTGCACGATTATTTTTTATTATCAGTTTCTTTACATTTTTTTCTCAATTGATCAATTAATCATTTAGTCTGTAAAACATTAGATAACAGTGAAAAATGGCAGTAACGATTTCCTGAAACCCGAGGTGACGTCTTAAAGTGTTTTGTTTGTCATACCAACAGTCTGAAAATGACTTAAAGCTAATGTTAGCTAACTTTAGATATGGTGGCTAATGTTAGCTGATGTGAAAACTTTAGATAATGTGAGATAATACTGTACTGAGCCAGTTTACTAACTTTATGACTCTTCTCTAATTGTGCTATTGTTACACAATATTCTAGCATTTGTTACGCTGGTAGACAAAGCAGGTAGACCCAAATGCAGCACGCAGAGAACAGGCAGACTTTTTAAAGGTTTTAATAAAGATAAAGGGTTCTTACACTTAGGTTCGTTGAGTAGCAAAGCAAGAGTATGACATGAAGGCTTGATCATAGGCTACGATCTGGCAACGAGACAGGGGAAACGCCAACAATATATACACAAGAGGTAAAGGGAAACAGGTGGAAACAATCAGGGCCGGGCAGACAATCACACAGGCGGGAAACACACAATGGCAGGAAGTTAAGGGACCTGAAACGAGAGGGAAGGTTAGACTTTCCAAAATAAAACAGACACGCCAGAACAGGAAACAGAAACATGACAGACATGGAACTTAACACAACCGACGAGACATGACAGCATTTATCCTTTTTCTGTAATTGTGACTTGTGGCCACAGGGACATAGACTCATTGCTGCGATATGTTTTTGAAGTGGGCAACACATAAATACCATACTTTCATTTAAAAAAATAATTACACAATAAATAAGCAGTTGCTTTTGAAGGTAAGAAACATTAAAGCTATTTTTAAGGGGTTTTCCCACACTCTTCCAGCATTCGTGCAGAAAACAACAAGACACATCCATACTAAACATTGCTTGTTTTGTGAACATGCAAGCAGAGAAAGCACATTTAAATAGAAATGTGACCACAGTGTGGGGACTGAGAGGGCTGAATATGAACACAACGGTGTACCACAATGTCTCGCCCACACGTGTGCAAAAATAAAGCTTTTCCTTCAGTGCAAGCAAAGCACTGACACAGACAATCCCCTGAACCACTCCTGGTCATTGACACGTAAACAAATACAAGCGCGCGCACACTGACCCTGACACACACACACACACACACGCACACACGCACACACGCACACACGCACACATATCCAGATGGAGGCTGACAGCATGCTTTGGGCAAATGGCTTCAGATGAGGAACACATGAGCCTCTCCCTGTGTGACGGCTTTCACATGCTCCCACAACCTCACACACCTCCGGGGTGAGAGGAGAATAGGCGAAGGGTGTGTGTGTGTGTGTGTGTGAGACAGAGAGATAAGAAGGAGAATCAGGACAACACAGGGAGGAGTAGAGAGAAGATGGCTAGAAAAGAGAAGAGAGGAAAACAAAAAAGAGGATTGTGGCAATCCATTAGTTTTCAGAGCATGTGAGGACAGAATCATGAGCGTAATCAATGTTTAAAGATGAGTATGTGTCATTCAGCTTTGACAGAAGTGTCATCCTGTTAGACCCAGACGTTGCCTCTGATTTTTCTGTTTATCTGGGACCAAAGATGTGACCGTGACAGCCAGAAAAAGACCGTGACTTGTTGAAGCCCGTGAGTCACAACTATCATGATAACACAAGTGAGTGTGCAATAAGTCAGGACTATGTGGTAAAAATCGAGTGCTTACATTTTAAATTAGCAGCCCCAATTTGTTTTGTGCTCATTGAAAAACTAACTGAAGTAACTGATGGCAGATGGAGATTCACACCTGGGTTTAATCAGGTGAAGTCTATAGATGGGGCTTCTTGACGTCTTGCATGTAGTTGTACTTGGGAGCATCAATCTCGTGTGTATGGTAGTAGGAGACGGACGCCAATAACAGCAAGTCTACGCATTAGAGTGTATGTGGGTGTGTGTGTGAGAGAAAAGCAGCAGAGCAGCATAGTTTGTCTAAATCAGCTACTATTACAGTCAGTGGTAAAATGTTTTGGTCCTTTACTGACATGCAAGCTGTCTTGGCATCAACCGACTAAACAATTTGGTGTCTGGTACTTTAGTTAGCTGAACATTTTTAAGACTTTAAGACATCAAGTTGTCTAATATAAAGCAAATGATGCTTGTTAGCACGGCTCAAAAGAAGCCATGTGGTTTAAAAAGTCATTAAAGATCAAATGCATATCAATATATTTACTTTTATTGTGAGCCGAATCACCTCCTGTGCTCATCAGCATCAACCAAACCAAACTGTTCATTTATTTTTTGTAATTGCATGGAGGGAAGAGAGGAAATATTTGTAGAAAAGTGTTTAGGCTAACTGATTTTTGCCCCTTTTCAGCCCTAAAGTTACACCACACAAACAAGAGCTGAATAATGAGTAATAATCTCAGTCCTTAAAGAGTGTGTTGAAGAAGCTTCTTAGGATTTGTGTGTTTGGCTGCAGTGATTTGCTTTGGCCTGCAAAGTGGATTACGAGCCATAATAAGGCTGAACACGGGGCAACAAGTTCATTCAAAAAAGGAGCAGAAGTCACCACCGGGCCGGCCCCCTTCTCATATTCACGGTGAACTTTTACAGCAGCAACAATGATCCATAAAGGATTAAAATGTTTTATGTGACATAAAACAAGTTCTGCTTGATCTGCTGTAAGGTCAAGAGAGCAGGGAAGGGAACCTGTCCAATATTTATCACCAACACAAACTAAATGTCAGCAGCAGCAGGGAGAAACAGTCCAGCTCCTCTCCTGTCGCCTGATCATCAAACAGGGGTTGGCCTTTAGATTCAAGGCCTCGACCTGGGCTCAGCTGGACTGTGCTGCTGAAGCTTATTTTTTCTCAAATAACATCAGAAAGCCACCCTGGTTCATTTCGTCCTCTTGTAGCATCACTGTCACTCGTTGGAGGTTTTGGTCAGGTGAGTTTAGGGCTATAGTTAATGATTATCTTCAGCTAATTTCATTGTTTGTTCAATAAAATGGCAGAAAATAGTGAAAAATGGCCATCACAAGTTCTCAAGGTGACATCTTCACTTTGCTTATTTTGTCCGATGACAGTCTAAAACCCAAAGATATTCAATTTACTGTCATAGAAGACTAAAAAAACAGCACATTCACATTTGAGGAGCTGGAACCTGAGAAGTTTTTTGGCATTTTTGCTTAAAACAAAAAAAAAGACTTATAAAAATAGTTGCCAATTCATTTTCCGTCAATCAATCAATCAACTCATTGGTTCCCAACCTTTTGGCTTGCAGTCCCTTCAAGCAAATCAATGTCTGCTTGCAATCCCTCGTCACAGGTTATGCCTTGCTAAGCTGTGAGCAGTTCAAAAGTCTTAAGAGTGATTATTCTGTTATAGATTGCTTCATTTGAAGGATTTTCAGAGGCCTGAAGAGGTAAAAGTATCCAATATTTCATTAAAAAATAGCAAAAACTAGAAGATGGCAGAATAATTTGTATAATTGTGTGACTAATCAACTAATTGTTTCAGCTCTTTGTGAGTCATAGCAATACAATCAATAAAATGACTAAGAAACATTTGACCAGGTGGAGATCAAAATAATCTCAGGAGGAATATATAAACGAATACTAACTCAAGTTCTGTCAAGGAACACACACATGTAAGAAGCAAAGAAAGAAAAAAGAAATCGTACAAACAACTGCACAGCACAGTGTCAAATGGGAGAACAAAAAAGAGAAATGACCAAACCACAGATTGTTATCATTTTCTTTTATGGTATACAAAGCAACCACAAGAAAGCGACCAATGGAAACCAGACATTTCCTTTTAGCTGTGACCTAGCTGAACAATCCTCTCGGTCTCAACCAATCACTGCCAAAATCTAAAAGTGATATAAAGCAACGCAATCCAAAGGCTTTATGCTATTTTAGAGTCATACACTGGTTAAAAATGGGAAGTAGTAGGTGATGAGTTTGAGTCACATTCATTTTGATCATGTAATGCAGTTAAAGGAATAGTCTGACATTTTGGGAAACACGCTTATTTGCTTTCTTGCTGGGAGTTAGACCAGAAGATTGATACCACTCTCATGTCTGCACATTAAATATGAGGCTACAACCAGCAGCCGATTAGCTTAGCTTAGCATAAAGACTGGAAACAGGGGGAAACAGCTAGCCTGGCTCTGTCCAAAGGCAACAAAATCCACCTACCAGCAGCTCTAAAGCTCACTTATTAACAGTTCATATCTTGTCTGATTACAAAAACTGAACTGTAATAACAACAATTCGCTATGGCTTGGCCGTGACCAGTAACTTCAGAGTTTCTGCTAGTTGCCTGGCAACTGGTCCCGATTTTCTCATCTTATTCCTGGCAAGAAAGCAAATAAGCATACTTCCCAAAAATTCCTTTAAACATCCATCACTTTTACTTGATTTCCAGCTGCACCTCCTCCGAACATTGGATGCATTAACGCTCTAGCATATCCTACTCTGCTCAGGTCAAACATCACAGATTTCACTGAGGGAGAAAAACCAGGCAGATTAAGAGGAAGTCTCTGTGTGCTTCAGAGGCTGCAGCAAGCTCTGCCCTTCCATGCAGAAAATTCAACAAAACCTGCACCCCTCCAGACGATGATGTAATCTCTTACGGTTCTGATCTGAACATCATAACCAAAGGCGGCGAGCCAGCGTTATGTAAGAGCGGGCACACACACACACACACACACACACACACACACAGGGGAGGAAAGAAGGTGTGTGTGAACAGACCAATCATTTACAACAAAGGGGAGGACAGACAGACGCACTCAGGGCCACTTGAAACCCACCAAGCTGCTTTAGAGAGCCACATTAAAGGTAAAAATAAAAATGTCACGTGGGAGGTGCTTGCTTTGTCTAATTAAACTGTCTCATACTAATGGAATCAGATTTAATTGTACCTCAGAGAGCGTAGCTGATGTCTTGTTATCCGAGTCCTGAGCACAGTGTACCTCTGTAGACATATAGATTAGAGATTACAGGACGCAATCAAGCAAAAAGATCAATCCATACCCACAGACGCCACCCTTGGATTATACACACTGCCTGCGTCCTGTGTTCATTTTCCAGTTTATAATTAGCTCAATGTCATGCAGAGGTGCTGCAAAGAGGCACAATAGTGGTGCAATCAGGAACATGGGCTGTTTACCATAATTAAGGTAGCAAATGTAGTCACGGCTAATCAACATGCTCTGTACTGACAAATGTAGTATCTGATGTTAATGCATGATGTGAACACAAATAATCTATAATAAGTCTAAAATTGTACTTGTGTAGCTCAAAGGTGTTCAGGTCCCATTTCTCTATAATATTTAAAAAAATATGATTTAGCTAATAATTGTGGCTTAAACAAATGAGGTATAACGTGATAGCTAGCTGTTTCCCCCTGTTTCCAGTCTTTATGCAAAGCTAAACGTCTCTTGGTTCTAGCTTCATATTGAACAGACAGGTATAAGAGTGGTATCAATCTTCTAGCATAACTCTCGGCAAGAAACCAAATATTGCCTGACTGATCCAAGAATTTTGAGGCCGATACAATATTATTTTAATCTGATGTATGGTCCATTTCTGTTTTTTTTTTTTTTTTACATGAACACATAACACCGTAAGGATTACTTAAATATGGTTATTAAATAATTGTGACAGAGATGAATACTGAGCAAGATATTTTTCAGTTGAAACATGAACTGCTCTTTGGTGCACAAATTGTGTAATGAAGACTAAATGAACTCAAACATATTTTTGCCATTTTTCTACTGCAATTTCTTGTTTCTCACTGGCCTACATGTATGCTGATGCATTGGGACAGACCATTTATCAGTCTGGCTCTAAAAGACAATCCTTAGCATATAGATTAGCATCAGTAGCTCATATAAAAGTAACCTCAGTAGAGGTGGGGACTCTGTGCCTGGTCTGGTCAGATAAAAAGTTCAGCTTTTGCAGGAAATACAAGATGATTCTCTATTGGACCATCTTATACAAAGCGTTTGCTCATCACATCATGCATCTGGGAGTTAGGATTTCTTAAAATGTAAGTGTTTATTCCAAAACTTCCTCCATCTGCTTTCTGAATCCCAAGCGTGTTGTACCGAAGCACAAGAGGCAGCGCTGGCAAACACCAACACAAGCTCCTTACACGACTCGCCTTCTTGCCCCCACTGTAAATCTTCAGCTTCTTAGCGGATGCTATAAGCTGATGGTCACATTCCAGATGTCAAAGGCATACACAAATGATTACACCGACAAACAGGCTATCCTCCAACCCGGTCTATTTTGGTACGCTGGTGTGGGTGGATTCGGTTGCGCAACATCACACCTGGAGCACAACAGTTCAGGCTGCAGAGGTGGAACAGGGTGAACGCATTATCACAATTTCACTGCTTCAACATAAAATGGTGATTAAGGAATTCAGAGGGTTAATTGCTAACTATAAATATGGCTGCCCTCCTATCCTCAGGGGCTTCACTCGCCCACTCTGTCAGTTGAAGAAGCATGGTAAAGGCTCTCATTGGATCCTGGCTTATGCATTACAGCATGCCCCAGGAGAAGATGATGTAATGTCTTTTTAAAACATCACTGTTGAGGGACACCCCACTCTTCTGCACCTTACGTCATAGACAGACTGTGACCCAGCAATATTACTGTGGCAGGGTCCAAGAAGTGCTGCAGGGACTACAAATAGTGTTGTAAATTTTAAAGACAAAGTGTGTTGGTGCTGAGATTTTGATGTCACACAATCAGACAAAAACATATATAATATCCAGAACAGAATCACGATAGTAATGTTGTAATGCTGAAGCTAAACATCGGAATATTTCCTGCCAAAAAAGTAACATTTTCTAACGCTGGAGCTAAAAATCTGAATATTTGCTCCCATTTTTTTGTGCTGAAGCTAAAAATCACTTCAAAAATGTATCTTTTCAAACACAAACCCCTCATTTTAACACACCTGCACACATGAAAGTGAAACTGCAGAACTAGGAGGAATAAAGCAGGATGTTGCTGTGAGGTGAGTGTGTGTAAAGCCCCTCCAGGCCCATGCGCTCTGACTTGGTATCAACTATCCTGCTCTCTAACAGCCAACAGGGCAAAAAGGCGTCATGCCAAATCAGCTGCAACACTGCCGCTGACTCTGCACTGGTTTCTAATTAATTTTTCCATCCTTAATTCTTTGCAACCTATCCTACATCATCGTGATTTACACATCAGACCAAACTTTGGCTAATCTGTGCATTCATTCAAGATGGCCAAGACGTTCCTTCACAACACTGCTGTCTCCAAACTGAAGGGTGTGATTTTACTACCAAGCCACAATGAAAACAAATCAGTCACATCCACTCTGTATGGGCGTTGGGTCCTCCAGTGCACAAAGACACGCCTACACTATTCCTACACACAGCTTCAGTGAAGAAACAGCAACAGTTTGGTTGGATAAAATGAGCAGATTTAAAGCTGGTCTTTGGTGTGCACATAAAACACAATTTACTTCTATTTACATCTTTATTTATTTTGCATTCACATTGCAAAGACACCAGACATTATGGGTTTAAAGAGCCCTCAAATTGATGCTGTGATTTGGTCACATTACTATATCATATAGAGCATCTTTTATAAAGCCAGAATTGAATGTGTGCGCCCTACAGAGGCTCCATTAACATGAGCGTTGGGGTTGTAACTGATGGACACAAGCATAAATCGGTCCAAGTGCACCGCTGATCGTCTCTTTGGCAGCCTCCTGCTCGACCAATGGACCGGACTACTGCGGTCATAGAACACACAGCCTTCACATATTGCAGAGCCATCGACTAATCACGCTCCTGACTGATCAGACACCGAGCCTCTGTGAGTGGAATCTGCGATAATAATCGAAGCGGCTGCGGCGGGAGGATCATGAAGCGGCTGCTCCACCACACACCTGACGGAAAACAATGCAGCCGTGCACGGAGCGCAGCGCACCGCCTCCACAGCCTCTTTTATCAGTGACTCATTAGGCAGAATTAAGCTCGCGATGGTGCAACAATGCAACAGCAAATTGGCATTAATGTATGCACCATAAAATCAGACCGTGCACCTTCCACAGCCCATCCACCCGCCCACCCGCCTCCAAATCCCTTTGAAGGCGCAAAATAACACAGAAAACGTCAAATTGCGCTCGGTGTTGTGGGAATAATCTCGGGTCATCTGCAGCAGAGACACCGTTATTGATTTTCGCAAATCGCCCTCAAATAGGTGAGAGACCAAACAAAAAGGCACCGCTATTGTGTCGCGCACAAGCGAGAAGCCATTGCAAGTAGGTTAAACCGCTCAGGCTGGCGCAGACGCAAATGTCTCCAAAGAAAATACACCAAAACGCGCAAATGTCAGCGGCTGATTGAGCTTACCTTTGCTCTCTTGTCCCTCTTCTTGAGTCTCCTCCGCGTTGGACTCCATGGCCGGCTTTGTCCCATCCATTATTTTAGAGGAATATAGTCTCCTTGTGGCACTTGTACCTTACAGTGTGTGTGGATGGTGGAGCCTATCCTGGTGACTTGATGCGCTCTCTCTCTCTCTCTCTCTCTCTCTCTCTCTCTCTCGTACACACCCTCCCTCTCCCCCCTCTCTCTTCCTCCCTGTTAAAGCTTAGCACCGTCTCTCTATGTATATTAACAATCCAGTTTCAAGATCCAAAGGCGCTGTCAGATTGGATTTATTTCACACATGCAGATTAGCGGCCCCCAAATGATGCCAGATAAAGCTTTTTGAGCCCCTAAACCCACTCTTGACTGTGGAGAAAATAATACTCAGTGTAATACACTTCTTAAATATCTCTCTTCATGACGCATAACTGTCTTTATAGGGTCTACCCCCCCCCCCCCCCCCCTTCACTTTATTTCCTTATTTTGTTGCATCAGTGCTTTCCTCTCTCAGTGAAGCAGAGGATATAAGGACAAAATGTGCAGGAAATGTAAATATGCAAACTCATGGGTAACCATGCATGCATGAATACACACACACACACACACACACACACACACACACACACACACTCACCGCCCCCTCTCCATCTGGTGAGTTGAGAGAGAAAAAGAGAGTTGGAGAGAAGAAGAAGAAGAAGAAGATCTAGTGCTATAAGAGAGTGTAAGTGTGTAAGATAAAAGTGAAAATCTGGCCAAGAGGCAGGGAGAGCACTGATTGTGGTTTTTAGTTTTCTCCCTCACGTCAAAATGGCCTGTAAGAAATGAAAAACCCATCATAGTTAATTTAACACTTTTAGATATTTTTAAGCATCCAATCAGCACTCAAGTGGACAAAAGTGTATGTGTATGATGATGTTTAGTCAACAAGCCAGTGAGCATGTTGCAGCGAGATCCAACACTCATTTCCAGTGCTGTTATTATTTATTATCCCTATTGGAATGAAGAAGGCAAACAGGAGGAAGATCCTATTGCTACTTGCTTGCCCAAAACAGCTTCACTTAAATTGATTTGAGCTTTGATTGGATCACATTGGACCAATCAGAGCTTCTTAACTGCTAAACAGCCATGCATCTGGCTTTATTTAAGAGGGGACCCTTTGTTTGCCTCCAAGGATGCTGATTGGCTGAGCACAATATCCCACAATCCAATGAGAAATCAAGCAAGGTGAGCCCTCGAATCCCTGAGAAAATGGTTAAAAGTGTGGGTGTGGTGTGTTTATTCAGAAAAGGTGGTGGTGGTGTGTGTGTAGGGGGGGTGCTGTGTTCCATCATTCACCCCATTTTCTAATAATAAACACATGAAACAATGGGACACCATCTGTCCTGAATCCTCTTAAATAAGGGTTTAATTCAGGCCCACGTGGCCCTGTTTCAGACAAAGCCCCCCCCACCCCACCCACCCACATACACACACACACACACACACACACACACACACACACACACACACACACACACACACACAGACAGACAGACTGCAGACAGAACGCCAGACACCAGAACAGCTAACATGACATATATGACATTTAGTAGCTCCATTTACCCCGAGGGCTGAAATTAACACCCACTCTGCACCATATGCTGGTGAATCAAAGAGGGTCACCCATCACACAGACTTTTTGACATTTGAATGGCTCTCTGATATTGAGCCATGAGGAAACCTGATCCACTGCATAAATGAATGACCAGGTTTAAAGTCTGTCTCTATGAAACATCACTGAAAACATGATGAATGCAGTTTTGGGGAGCCAAGTGTGAACCCAGAAACAAGCAGAGCCAGAAGGTTAGTGTTAGCTGCTACCACATAAGAAACCAATGTTTTATCAGGTTATCTTTAGCATTAGAGCTGCAACTAATGATCACTTTAATTGTCGGTTAATCTGCCAGATTTTTTTCTCAATCAATCAATTAATTGTTTGGTCCATAAAATGCACAAAGAAAGTTAAAGATCATGGTATCAGTTTGGTTGATTTTCTTTAAGAGTGAGGATAACAAGTTAAATATCACATAAGACAAACAAAAGCAGCAAATCCTCACAATCTTTGCTCAATAATGGCCTAAATTAATCAATTATCAAAATGGTTGCAGATTATTTTCCTGTTGATCGACTAACTGATTAATTGACTATTTGTTTCAGGTCTAATCAGCATTATTACTTATGAATCCTGTGTGGAAAATGAGCCTATATTAGTGTCATACAGTAAAACAAAAAGGAAAACATAAAGGTAGGGCATTTAGAAGCTGAGATGGTACCATTTTTTCCAGGATGCCAAAAATTTAAAATAAGGACAAATAAACTCACATAAAGACTAAACTGTCAGTTATTAGGCTTGAAGGGTGAGTTACAAGTCCCATTTTTACCCCAGAACCCCCATAATCCCTTGCTGGGTCACACAGATTAAAGACTTGTCCAGAAGATGAGATACAGTGCTCCCTGGCACTCTTCACCATCACCCTGTCACACACACACACACACACACACACACACACACACACACACACACACACATAATGTCCAGTGCTTGGACTCGGGCCCAAACCTCTAACTAATGTTGATTTGTGCAGGCCGACCGACCAAGCCTAGTGTGGCTACAAAACTCTGCATTGTTTGATATTTAATGTATGCATAGAGAGATCTGTAAGAGAGAAAATGATTTGTGCAGCTCCTCATATCAAAGGCATGTACACTGTGTGTGTTTGTGTGAGTGTGTTTGGGGATGGGAGTCAGGATTCACATATAATCCCCCTTCAGCCATATGAGTATATGAGAAATGAGAAACAATAAAGTGAGGTTTAGAGTAGACAAGGGACAGAGACAGTCCACCAGAGATAAATCCATGTACACAGCCTGCAGTTTGAACCTTAAACAGTGTGTTTGTTTTGTGTGAGCATGTGGGTAAATGTCATGCCTTATGTTTAGTTGATCCATGCACCTTCTGACTTTGCTGAATCATGAATCATTTTGAGCAGTTTTAACCAATTGCTGGGCTTCAGAAAGAGCTCAGTGAGCAACTTTCTTATCTGCCTCCACAACTCTTGGCGTCCATTAAAGGGAAAGCCACGAGTGCCTGTCGAATGCCTGTCTTCCCTCATTACAGTGAGACAGAGAAGAGATAGTGGAGCCCAAATGGGGTCGTAGAGAAGTAATGAGGACATCGCAGCTCCTTCATGGAATCAGAAGTGGAGTTAATGGGAGAGAAGAAGACGAAGAAGAAGAAGAAAAGGAGGACAGTCTCTGGACACCCCTGTAAAGACACTTATAACTGCCTTCAAATTGATCTCAAACTCCCACAACAAGCTGAGTCTCTTGTGATGGTCACATCCTCAACATCAGAGCAGTCTGATCTCGGCGTGATACTGGCTCTGCTGTTGCCATGGAGACGTTCAACACCGCCGGGTAGGCTGCACTGATTCAGATCTTTTAGCGATGCTATCAGTTCCTAGAAAACTTCTATGTAACAGCTTGAATTCGCCAAGAGCCAGAAACCAAAACCAAATTTATCAGATAGCCATGAATCGTATCAGTGTAGCATCAGTAAAATGATTTCTACTCCTATGACCAGCTCAGCTGGAGGCTAGAGCTGTTGCCAATGTGTTTAAAGCTTTCTGCGTTGCTGCCTGAAAGCATCAGAGGGAGAATCATTTTGTGGAACAAGATGCATCATATCTTGTGAGGTCGGTCAGTTGCTTTGGTCCAGACTGAAATAGCTCAACAACTATTGGATGGCCATTAAATTTGGTACCCACATTCATGTCCCCCAGAGGATGAATTGTAATAAATTCAGTGGTCCTCTGACTTTTCATCTCATGCCATCATCAGGTCATCACATCATTTTCATTTGTCCAATACAAAACAGCCAATGACATTCCCATCAGCCTGTACCTCTCATGATAAACATTATATCTGCTTAACATCAGCATGTTAGCATTCTTTTAGCAGCCTCACAGAGCTGCTAGCATGGCTGTAGACTGAAATGGAGGATCCCACCAACATGCATCGATGCATGCCTCTAAGGTTTACCTAGCGGTGTATATATATTATAGCAATAAATAGTCATACAATCAATGAATGAACAAAGATGCATTAATTCTCAGAAAGGTGAAAGCTCACAGAGTACAGGAGGTGGGTACAGCATCAAAGAGCACTGATGCTGATTATCGTCTCCTTAGTCTTCTCCTTTGTCTCCTGTGTGATGCTCAGCCTCGCTACAGACACCGCATTGACACGCTGCTCAAGACCATTATGCAGCTCTCTTGTCGAGCACCGACACTGACTACCGGGCTTTGAGCTCTGATCCCAGAGGTTGACCTCACCATGACCTACAGTATCTGTTGTCCCACGCCTTGGGAAATCACTGCTGTCTGCTGAGAGCTCTTTGTGTCTGTCTCTGTCTAATACAGGCTTCTAGGTCGTCGAGTATGAGACGACACTCCTTCAGAGTCGTGGGACTTGGGGAGCCAAGCCCCATCGCTTAGTAACTGTTGCTATGCCTGTCAAGCTTTCCATTCGAGCATGGCACAAAGTATGTATTTTACAGTAACAGTGGCAATAAGAAGTAGTAGTAAGCTTGTTAGCCTGGTACGCTAACATTTGCTGCTTATGTTTTGTGTTTTGGTATAGCAAAGGCTAAAAAAAACACCACCTTTCGAACTCCTTCTATTGAGTATCTCTGTTATTAGAGCCCCATGCACACCAATTCAACATGTGGAGAAATTCAAAGCTTGTCAGGCCTCTGCAACTACAAACTAAGCTCTTTGGAGAAATCGAAGATGAACGTAGCTCAACTTTAGCAGCAGTACACATCATGTAAATGTTGCAGCTCCTACACAGAAGCAGCCTCTTATGCATCATGCGCTGTCTGCAGTATGAAAAATATCCGTTTGTGTCCACAAAGGTTCTTTCAGCCGTGCAACTGAAAGCAAGAAAAATATGTAGCCTTGAAATACAAAAGCAGAAAATACTTTCATAATGTATCTCTGTTTTGTACGTTTTTCTTATTGGAGTCATGAAACGAGTCAAACTTTCTCCTGCATGCAACAGTTTAGGCGTCTGTCTTATCACAGCTTTACTCAACTTGCTGGTCTCACCCTGTGTGTTTTTATCTGTTTGGCTATTGATTTATCTGCCTCCGTTAGTCAAATGGAAGTGTTTTATCAGTAATGCGGGAAACAGGTCATCAACTTGAGCAAACGCAAACATACAAAGTCGCCGGTACACACACACACACACACACAGAAACAAGCAGAGTGTCTCAGCGACGGCTTTACGAGCCTCCCGCTGTCGCTTTAGTCTAATCCTTGCCATTTTAATGGGCTTCTGGCTTCCTCTAAAAGGGAAACCTTTGGCAGAGAGCGACATCGAAGCACTGCACCTTGCATTGTCTTGTCTCTCACCTGGGAAGTTCCCCTCATTCCTTTGCAGAGAGAGTGTGTTTGTATAAGTGTGTGTTCGTGTGCGTCTATGTGTGTGTGTTTTTTGGTGTATATGTGTGCGTCGAGATCCGGGCCCTTAATCTGTGGTGGTGGCGATGATGACCCAGTTTCGCCCCCCTCCCACCCCGCCCTCAGCCGTCGGTCGCCAAGGAGACGCTTCCCTCTCATCCCCGAACGTTACCGTCGGATGATGACAAAGGTTAGTTCATCTCGAACACACACATACACACACTCAAAGATGACAGCATGAATACAAACTCTTTTGTTGAAAGTTTGTTAATTCAATTTTATTGTGAATGTTCCAAACAAATGCAGAATGAGGTTTGTCTGTTAGCACAGCGCTTTCCTCTTTCTTCCTCTCTTTCTAGCTCTCCCTGTGTCTTCCTCCAACCGACATTGGAAATAGAAAGCAAGCACACGGGCAACTTTAATGCAAATTCATGCAAACTGATCCTATCATGCTTTGTCATCACCTGCACTGCCTGAAATGCATGCGATTGCAAAGTTTCGCTTCAATGTGTAATGATCTCAGCAAACATTCAGCACAACAGGACAGGGAAGTTTCAGTTTTGGTCTCTATTTTCTCTCTCGCTCTCTGTCACACACACACACACACACACACACACACACACACACACAAACATATACTAACACACAATCCTAACACTTACTGACTGAATGCCCACCCTCTACTGGAACCATGTACAGAAATAAAAAGTGGAAGAGCCTCTCCAATATTTTTCGCCTTATTTACAAGATCAGACTCCTGTCAGTATGGATGGCTTAACCTACACACACCACCACACACACACACACACACACACACACACACACACTTGCGCCCCTTCGCACCCATCCCCCCACCGCCCCCTCTGCCCAGCAATTTATCCGACGAGCCGCTAATCCTGCTGGCCCAGATTTGGTCCACAGTCTGCTCCACATGATGTTATGTTGTCGTCGTCATCAAAACAACTGCACACACACACACACATACACACATATATACACCCCCACCCCACCCCCCTCCAAAGCTGCCTGCCTGCCTGCATTATGTGACCCCTTCACGAGTCATGTGACTCAGGAGCTTGTTGCACCTGTGACCTACTGTACTGAACTGCAGCACACGCCAGCAGCAATGTGGGATAAGAGCTGCTTCCATCTACAGTATTCAAGCACACCATGAGTCACTGTGTGGAGGAAACGCAAAGCAGGCTGGGCTTATCATCATCTTCATCATCATCATCACTCCAGAGGTGGCAGAGCGGCAGGGGGAGGTGAGGGAGAATGGCAACCCCCTGTGCATATATATTTATATTCTGCCTATTTTTTTGGTCTGTGTGGGCTCGTTGTGATCAGATGTATGACTGTTCGCATGTGCCGGGGATTTGAGATGACGCCCGCCTCGGAGCCTTGTGCATCGCTGCGTCGCCATGGCAACAGGTCCTCTCGGCGACAACTGATTCTGACACATCATGAGTGGCCGTTGGGCTGGGCTTAAAATGCTCACATGCAAAAGACAAGAGCGGACTGTTGCCTAAAAATGAAAGCAAATATGAGGTATATTGAAGACATGGATTCATGTTTTGTCTCTTCTGCAGCCTCTAGTCAGGGTCAAGGCAATGACACAATAGCACAATACAAATATGTGGTACTACAACTAAAGAACAATTTTTTTAAATATTACAAAATGACTATACAAGGAGTAAAAAACATAAACTAGCAAAATCAGTAAGACATGTTGGGGAAAATGCAGCATTATGAAACAAAGACAATGCCTCAGCTTGTGGGTTTCTGTAATATAGTTTGGTACTGGATCCACTGCACCCTATAAGTGATCAATAAAACCACAAAGTCAATTCTGAGTCTAACAGATAAAGTACAGATGCTAGAGAAGTTGGAGATGAGAGAAAATATTTGGACTTAGCAGGAGAAGAGAACAAAGAATGATGCATTCTGCAGTGAGACTACATAAAAGCGAGGGTGGCATTCTCTAAATTGCTAAAGGGGGTGATTAATGTTGGAAATATTCTCTGCCTGTGAAAGCCGAGGCTGAACAACACTCTGAACCTGACCAGCAGGAACAGACCGATGAATCAGTCCACTGCTTTTATCTGTCGTGGGAACAGTTCATAATTCTCTGCACCTTTTTAACTTTTATTTGTCTGCCAGCCGCTAACTTTCATGTAGTTCCAGAGCCTGCTATTCCCTCCCTGTCCTCCAGCTGTCCTCGCCTGAGCTCCACGCCCACCTGCTCCCAATCCCCTCATCAACACCTCAGTGTATATATACCTGCCCCTTTGCCTTGCTTCCTAGCCAGATTGTTTTCTGTGAAGCTCAGCTTAAAGCCCTGCTTGTGCCAGTATTTAAAATGGCACAATCCATTCATTTGAATGGAAATGTCACTTTCAGCTTTGGTCAACTTTAAGTTCCGATTTTGTGCCTTTGACTAGTAGCAAGCCATCTTGACAAGACTGACTTTGGTGGGAGTGGAGAGTCCAAAATGGAGGAAGCTATTGCAGCTTAGCTGTGATACAAGATTTAGTTTTATTTAACTCTGTAAGTGCATGGTTCATGTACAGTTATAAGACAGGACTTGATGGTACAAATACGTCTTTTAAAAGAGCTGTGACTTATTGTCAGGGACTATTCACCAAATGTCAGTCTTAATTTGACTCTTAGTGTGTAAAGATCAACAGTTACGCCTGTGCTGATATAAGCCCACAACTATCAGCTAATTTAACACTTTTAGATAGTTTTAGTCAGCTGCCCCAGAGTCATGTCAGCCATGTGAGCCAGCAAACAACTCTCACATCAACGCTTGTCAACTCCTAATAATTAACGCTGAAAAATCAACACTTGTTAATGCTGGAAAATGTGCTGTGCAGTCCTGAGCTCAAAAGTTGAAAGAGGCTTGTGGCGATTGACTTTGACACATTATTTGCCTGTGTGCTTTCATGTATTTTATAATAGATATTACACAACACACACCCTGAATATATTTAAGTGTTCATTCATACAGTTTTCTAACTATTAGACGTGCAAGATTTGGGTATCAGCAGCTCCAGTCTAAAAATGTCAGCTTTCAGCAACTTGCAAACTCAATATATAGATATACAGATAAAAAACAGCAATTATGATTTGTAGTCAGCTATCCCCAGTCAGTTATCATGACACTATTGCTGCAGTTTAAGTGTTGGTATGCTGTTATTCTAATCAGGTCAGTGGATTGTTCCACTTTCTCCTTTTTTTTTCAGCTGAGTGATCATTAATTCCTTCAGAATAAAACAATCCTTTAAAAGCTGCAGCCTTTGAAGCCAGTCAGCTCGACGTTCTGTGGCACTCAGTATCCGCTCTGCAGATCAGCGCACAGCCAATCCACAGGAGAGGACGCAAGAGGATATGAGTTTCCACATACAGCCGAGCTGAGACGAACTGCAGCAAAGAGAGAGCACAAAGATTGAATTCACGAAGGAGGACGCACTGGGGCGAGGAGAGGAAATAAGATGAGGGGAGGGGGGAATGGAAAGAATAATGATGAAGACAATGAGAGGAGCAGATGTAGATGAAAGACGGGATGATGATGCTGACGATGATGAGACTAAAGCAGCAGTTTGGAGGAATTACAGGCAAAATAGGGGAGCTGAAAGAAGAGAAGTTTACAATGGCTTCCTGCAGAAAAACTGCTCTGGTTCCCCATTGCAGTAAATCATGTCACTTGGCTACATCCTGTCTGTTCTCAACTTCTCACCGGCCTGAAGGCGATAAACAGCCCTGCTCTGCCTTATTGGAAACAGATGTTATGAATGGGAGAGAGAGAGAGAGACACACACACACAGAGACAAAGAAAGAGAGAGAGAGAGATGTAGAGGAGGAGGAGGGTAGGGAAGAAAAGTAATGGATGGAGGTAGAAATGCTGGAAAAAGTTGGTAGCTCTGGATCAGTGGCCTAATGAGATCAATCTGAATGCTACTGGTTTCATTGTGTGATCTGATAAGAAAAGAAGGTCTGAATCCTTTAACTAAGGGTGACACACACTCGTCTTGATTCACCTTCTCTGCTGTTCGGTTTGCTCTGCTTGGCTTTTCATGCTTGAGAAACTGGTGTTATCAATGTCAACATCTCTCTGTGCACCCATGTATAAATACTACAGGTAAAAGTCTGAGTGAAAC
The DNA here is from genome assembly GCA_005408345.1 of Macquaria australasica. Lineage (NCBI taxonomy): Eukaryota > Metazoa > Chordata > Actinopteri > Centrarchiformes > Percichthyidae > Macquaria > Macquaria australasica. The sequence continues at coordinate 212,109 of SEMN01000683.1, forward strand.
CTTGGGTTTTTATGTCATTTCCTGTACTGGTCTGAATGATGTTTTTACTCGCACTATAATTTTGGAAGAGAACCAAAACCTGCGTTGTGTTTCTAAATGTTATCCGGTGCCACCCAGGTTCAAATGGCATTGATCTAAAGCCAAAGTAAAGGTGTAAACACTGTAGACTTCAAATATACTGAACCCCCTCAGCATCATATTCTTGAAAGTACGCGTTCCCCTGCAGCCTTGTTTAGATAAATCGGCCAAGCTGGCAATTTTGTGAGTACTTTGCTTCTAAAATAGGCACATTTGAAAGCAGAAAGTGTATTCATCATCTTCAAATAGCCATGGACTATGATCTCCATGTGCTCTCATGCTGCTCACTCCACCTTAAAACAACTTGAAGTCATTTACCTTGAGATACATATCAAACTCATCACTGTGTACTTTATGAAAAAGCAGAGAGAGAACTTCACACTATCATTTTTGTTTAGAAATGTATTGTTTTGGGTCTTTTTTTGGAGATTGGAGACTCTTGTGTCTCTCTTGCAAAAGAGATCTTGATCTCAATCAGATCACCAGATTGAATAAAGCTTATAAAACACTTTAAAAAAAGTGCAAAACCCTGCACTTCCAGCGACATGCATCCAAATCTACACTACAACAATTGTCTTCCGTGTTTCCACCTTGTCCAGCCTATTTGATAATCCACAGTGAGGCAGCGGATCACTCCCTCTTAATCCAATCAACGTATACTCTCACAGGAGGAGTTGACGTGTTGAGTATGAAGCCAGTGTTTAGCAGAACTACAGTCAGGCAAGCTCACATTTATTATCTTGCTACAGGAGCCGTCTGCCTGAAAATATCCCAAATGACTGACCATGACACTGCACTATAGGACTGAATTTTTGTGAACAATCAGGTGAAACTCACATTTAAAAACACTTAATTACTATGCAGTAATCTGCATAGTTTGTCAAGAGCTTGCTCCTGTCTTAATCTTTAAAAGCTCTTAAACCTGCCCTGACCAGTGCAACACGCACAAAGAAATCAAACACACACTGCACCAGACTACATGCATTTTTTGTCAGATTTCTTTCTGCTGCTGGAACAGTTTGACATGAATCAGTGTAAAAGAAGCCAACAACATAAAGAGGATACTCACACACAGCGTTACAGCAAGAGCACACGTGCACGCTCAATTTGAATGGGACAAATGTAAAACTAACCCATGGTGTCCAAAAGCAAATGATAATGTTGCTATTAACTGACAAAAGGGTGCAAGAAATTCAGAGTGAAACGGAGAAAGTTAACAGGCTGAGCAGGTCACACTTCTCGTTTGAGCCTTTAAACTGATTAGCAGACATGCAAATTACAGTCAACAACACCGCAGCGCACGCAGCGCACGCAGCCAGAAATGGTCCCTGCAGATATCAAGAAACGAATCTAAAAGTGACCCGATTTCTTGTACTAATGTTGAAACGAAAGTGTGCAAAAGGGGAAACATCACCTACCCATTTTATCTGCTCATGTGGAAGCTGGTAACTCCCAGATGATGTCCACAGGTTGTTTTGGAGGGGGGCTGCACGCAAACTGCACGTCCCGTTTTGGAATCGGGGGCTGGGTGGGTGGGTTGACGTCACGGTTGGGGCCAGAAGTGGATCAGACTTCTTTAATCCAAAACGCGCTGCAAGAGTCCTTATTGGTTCTCCAAGCGTTATGAAATAAAAAGGAAAGTATTACAATGCAAGGACACTTAATGTTTTCTCTCATTTTCACGAGATATTCTTAATTAATTAGTGATCCAGTATTATATGTGCAGACATTACAACACATTTTAATGCTGACTCACACAGTGGGGTATCATTTGTTTCCCCTTATCAGTATGAACTACTGTTTTCATACCATAAACAGAGAATACTACTATAAGAAATACCATAACAGAACTACAAGTCCTTTCACACAGTGTACTTACAGTATTCAAGTACAATTTTGAGGTACTTGTACTTGAGTGTTTCTATATTCTGCTCCATTATACTTTTCCTGAACTGCATTTCAGAGGGAATTATTGTTCATTTTACTGCACTACATTAGTTGCCAGCCATAGTTACTGGTTACTTTTCAGATTAAGGTTTTATATCAAAGAAACATGATGATCTCATAAAATACAGTGCGATTTAAACCAGGGGTTTTCAGACTTTTTCTCATCTTACATGGTTTCATTAAAATAACTGAGAGTTGAAAGGTAAAGCAATCCAATATTTATCAAAAAAGCAAAGATTAGAGATCCCCTTCTATTAATCATCTCACGACCCCTCAGATTTATCTTGTGACCCTTTGGAGGGGGCTTGACCCCTAGCTTGAGAACCACAGGATTAAACTACCATACTGTATATAAAGTAGTTAAAAGTAGCTCCACCTTGAGCAGCTACAACAGTAAAATGCTGCTTATTAACAATCTAAAAATGTCATGTATAATAATATCACAATATATCAGTTCTGTGTAACCAGTACTTTTAATTTTAATATTTGAAGTATGTTGATGATACTTCTCATGCTGGACTTTTACTTGTAATGGAGTATTTTTACATTGTTGCAGTGATACTTAAGGATTAGAGTACTTCTTCCACCGTTTACACAAATGTTTTACTGACAAGAAAACACACTATAGTACAAAACACCACAAATTAATACTGAGTATACTGACTGAATACAGCTCATATAGTGAGAGTGGTATACACACATTTTAGGTCCCTGCAAGAAAACTTTTGTGGCATAATTTGCCGAAGGCATCTGTCAAACTGAAACTTTCAAAACTAGCAATTAAGTGTAAAAATGTTAATTTAAAACAGAAGCTTAATAGCAGTTATGTAAGAGTCAGATTCCCATTACACAGAGGCAACTAAGAAATCACCACTGACAAAGCCGGTTTGATCCAGACAAACACTTTATTATAAACAGAATTTATTTAAAAATACACATCCCTCAGTCTAAAAAAAAGGGTGCACGGTGCTGCCAGCACGAGATAAAAGAATAGTTGACGTCCCTCCTGAGAAACCACATGAACGGCTTTGAACCCCGATGAAACGTCAGAATCAGAGAGGCACAGTTTAGAAGTAACAACAACAACAACTCACTCCTCGTGTGAGTTGAAAAGTGGAATATCAGAAGCAGCCATGCAGGAATGCTTCTAAATTTGAGGAAGGGTTTGGAAATGTTTCTGCTCTTAAACAAAGTTGACAGGCAAAAGCGGAGCTACTGCAGCATGTAACATCACCAAGCTAGAGGGCAAACAAAAACAGATTAGGAGGAAACACACATGCAAATGTTGTTTGAATATATTTACATCACCTAAGGGGGCAGTTTTACTGTACCTCTGACCCTCAGCTGACACACATTTTTATTCTTTGTGCTGAAATCAAGAGACAAAAGCAATGAAAGGTAAAACCGTGCACTCTCCTGGATATAAGATATTGCTGTATGCTTGATCCCGAGTTAAAAATAACTTGTGTAAATCCTCAAAAAATCCAACACATGAAGCATCAAAATCACAAGTTTTCATTTGGAGCAGCAGCTGACAGGTCAGTGACATTCACGTCTGGCTAAGCAGAAGCTCAGCTAATTTATGCAACTTTTTTCTGCTTAAAATAACTTCTAACCCTCGGCTAACCCAAACCATTAGTTCTAACATTAGCAGTCTCGACAGCCGCCATCCATTATCTGACAAAGCTGCTGTCTCAGTGAGAGATCAGTGCAGGGATTTCCTCCATGTCAAACAGTTTGCAGCTCTGCCCACAGCCGTCACAGCTTCAGTGGGATAACAGGCCAGTATTTGGGCTGTTTGAGGTCACAGTTTCTGTCGAAAGTGAGCTGCATTGCCGCCTCCATGGCCAGGATCTTGGGTGAGTCCTTGCCATACAGCTTCTTCATCTCGGCCCCGCGTCTCTCGCCGGGTCGCTCGGAGGGAGGAGCTGTGCTGCTTCGCCAGGAGACGCCTTGCAGGTCCTGGTCGGCCGGCACGTAGCTGTCCTGCTGCTCAGCCTCCATCTGCTGCTGCTTCTCTGCAAGGACAGGAAGGGAGATTATTTTTAGACACACAGCAGGCAGTCTTTTCACCTTATACTAACAAATATCTGATTACAGTTGCACACGCCTAGGCAAAGCAAATTATTACTGATTAAGTGATGGAGATGGGAAAAGTTTGGAGACTTTACTCTCAACTTTCTCAACACCTTCACCCCCTGTTCTCTTACTCAGCTCCTCCCTGTGCTTCTCCGTCTGGGCGAAGTACTGCCGGAGCTCCTCGCTGATCTCCATGTTGCTGACGTCGCACTCGATCTCGCCGTCCGAGCTGCTCTCCTCGTCCCCATCCTCTCCGTCTTTGCCGTGCCAGTCTGCATAGCGCCGGTGGCCGCTGGGATGTGGCCCCTGGTGGTAGCCGGGGCCGTAGGCAGCCTCCAAGGCCTTTCGGTAGGCACGCCTGTGTTTCTGGTGCCAGGCCATCGCCTGCTGGTAGTGCTGCCAGTAGCGGCTGTACACAGGGCTGGAAAACCAGGACATCACTGTGCTTATGTCCTCCTGCCAATGACGAGAATCAGTATAGTTTCACATTATTCAGTGTGTCATGAAATCTGCTGTTTATAGATTCATTTAAAGGTATACTGGGCACTTTTTTCACTCTAAAGCTTTAATGTATCACTTTCTGTGGACATAACTCTGTTTACACCAGAATTTCACGTGGGTCCTTCCAGGTCTCAGTAACTGTGGATGTGCTGCTCCTCTATGTTGCAGTCCCACTTTGTCATTAAGGTTATAATAATAATAATAGGGGTGTGCTACTGTAACATCACGCCCAGTGCACCTTTAATGTATCATTAGCAGCTTAAAACTCAAGCTGAAGAGAGAAACCTTCCTCACCATGACTGGAGACGCCTGCAGGTCAGTGAACGTCCCTGCTAACTATGCTAACCTGCTAATTCAGAAAAACACAGAGTTACTATTGAGAACAACGAGCAGAAGCAGCGCGCGTTAAACACCACCTGCTTCTCTTCGGGTAACGCACGTTCCGCAGCAGGCAAAGGTGCACTTACACGATCTCACTGGGGACACGTTTACCTGCGCGGTGCCTCCTCGGAGAAAATTTCCCAGCAGCCACTGAGGCAGAGCAACGTAAATGCCGGCTCCCTGGCGCCACCCGGTGGACACAGTGCGAACATGCAACGTGTTCAAACGGTGGACGGCGCCCCCGCATTCGGCCGTACCGTGAAATAGCTTGAAAGAATGAAACCACTTTTTATTTCAAATAAATAAATGGTCAGGTCTTATGTTTTTAGTTTGGGTTTGTTAAATAAAATGGTGAAATGTAACTAAGTACCTGTGCTTAAGTACAGTTTTGAGGTACTTGTACTTCACTTGATTATTTCCATTTTATGCTACTATATACTTCTACTCCACTACACCTCAGAGGGAAATATTGTACTTTTTATTTACAACTAAAGCTACTAGTTACTCTGCAGATTTAGGTCCTTAATACAAAATATAATATAACCATGGAAGTAAGTCAGCAAGGCTTTTTATAATTAATAGAATATACATTTTAAATTTGTATTTAGAACATTTATTCTAAATTTGTCTAAATGTAACCAATTTTCTTATGTAATTTGGCTTCACAGTACATTATTGTTTTAAGATTGAATTAAATTGTTAGAGTCTTGCACCTTGTCCGATATTCCAGCAGGCCAGACACGTTGATTCTGTAGCTAAACATTTGTTAAACCATTTGTCTTTCAGATATTTGTATGTCTGGTTTTAGTTTTAGATTACAGAGCAGTCAAAGCCCCAAATGCCAAAATGTAACATCATGTGGGCAACGAGTGCATTGTGATATATCAGGAAGGGGGTGTATGTTTGAGGGCTGTGAGACATGTTTGACTGTATATCTGGGTCATGCTTTGGCTTGAGGCTTCAAAGCTTTCAGAGGAAATGCAAAAAGACAGATGTGCCTTTTCAAAACACATCTCCTCCTACAGTGTGTTGTTTGAATGGATGTGTTAACACAATAGAATAAAAGTATACAAATAAAATAAGCATTTTCTCATTTCCAGAAAATGGATTTTCCGAAGTATATCATTTATTGCTTCCTTGAATACTACCCCAGATAGCTGTGCAAGTCTTGCAAGTAATGTGTGTTGTGGAAAATGCATGCCATATTTCATTATGCATGTTATATTTTTACAGGTATACACTGATGTTTAACTAAAGGTATATAAAATAAATATAAATCATTAGTGGGACTTTGCAAATGTCTGGATCAATTTCAAAACTACATTACAGCTTGTTTCATATCTGCTATGCATGATGGGTTGTTTCACATTTTGATCATGCTCATAATTATTATATTTTGCCACTATGTTGACTCTTGTGTCAACCAGGTTAAGTTATTAGTAATTTTTATTCACGTCTTTGAATAAAACTGTAATGACAGAGTATGTGAAAACCCACAAACACTTTATATAATGTTTTTTTTTTTTTGCTGTGTGTTTATCACCTGTATGTCTATCAAAAACACTCAGAGATAAATTCAGTTTGCACCTCATGCCTATGACATCATTTTACATACAATACAAGAAAATACAGTGCATTCACCTTTATTTATATCTTTTAAAAAAAAATTGTGTTAAGCATAGTGCTGCTGTGTGCAATCAGTATTAATCTTGAGTATCACAATTTCACCTATTTCCTGCACAAACGCTAAGAAGAGAATACTGTCAATATTTAAATATTTTACCATACCATAAGTATCAATACACAGCTGGATACTGTTAAATATAGGTCACTCCCTCTGCTGGTAGGCCTCATAGATAAGGCTGTTATTCTGGTGTCTATAAGCCTTGAAAGCCACAGTATTTGTTCCCTAAAATGTGACGTGTAGCAAGGTTGAATTTGCTCTGTCACACATCTGTATTAACTAAAAGTTAGACTAAAGAAATTTAACTATCTCACACTGTTATACTCCCAGCATTATAAGCAAGCGAGAGTGAGCAGACAATAAAGCCACAACACCCAGACGAGAGACAAAAATACGAGGTGTTATTGAAGCTGTGGGTTCTGTAATGTACTTGTCTTTCCTTTTCTTGTCAGAGTAGTCGATTGTTACATAAGTCAAATGAGAGAAATGTGATTTTCTTGTCAAGTCAGACACCGGCCTCTCTAGGATTGCTATGAAAATTGAGGTGTTAAAATGTTCATGTACTTGTAAGTGGAAAATGTATTGAAATATAATCGAATAGTGATTGTTGTGAAACATAAGTATAACCATTTAAGGGTAAAAGACTGTAAAATCTCATGACAGGATGTAAAGGATGAGTGAGGAGGTGAACATCTAAATTGTCATGTGCTAGATAAAGATGAGTACTGTGTTCATTGTTGCCCTATTGGTCAAACTATAGGCTATGGGGCTATGATAAGATAAAGCACACAATGCAGGACTTGTTGCCCCATAGTTAAGAACAATGGATGTGTGTGTGTTGTAACAGATGTTAGTCAGTCTCTCCCATATAGGCTACATATGGGGTGACTCTTGCTTGCAAGCAAAAAAGAATTCTAAGGAACTCGAGGTAAAGACAGATATTCTGTTTGGGTATTTCATTACCATCATCTCACTGATACTAGACGGCTTCAGGTTTCTACATGGTGAACACTTTGCTAACAAAAAAAAATATAACTGTAAATATGATATTGAATAAAATCAGAACATTTCCCCAACATGCAAATTTGTTGGCGCAGGATTTAACTGCTATATCTCGTTTCCAACACCTGAAGAATCCTGAGAGACGCTTCTCACTAGACAACCCTGCATACTTTACACTCTGGCGGACAGTGTCTGCTTGCTGCATACTTTATATTTAATTAAATACCTAATTAAACAAATATAGGGGTTATATTTATCAATGGTACTGACCACAACAGTACTGTCAGTGATGGATTATATGGCTTCACACACATAATTTTCACACTTGCCTCATGACTGCGGTGTAGAAATGCTTGACCTAGTTTCATTGTTCAGTTACTTGAATGTATTGCAGCGTTTTAACCACAGTCCTGAAACTTAAAGCTGTGACCACTATTATTATCTCCTTTACGCAGACAACAACATAAAATAAAAAAACCCCAGTGTTGGTCTGCATCTTTGATAACCTGTTCTGCCTGGTTCCATATCCTGTAAAGCTGATTTATTTAAATCCTGTTTCTGTTATAGTTTCGGTTTGTCTTATGCTGTTTCTGTCTGTCTGTTTCCTTTCCAGTTGAGGAACAAAGCTTTGGCCTGACCAAGGCAAAGGAAAAAGATGTCTTCACATCCTCCATAATGTTACCCCGAACATGTAGCCGATGCTCTAAACAATCCTGCATTTAAAGCACTTAATAATGTAAAAACCACACTGCCATAGTGATGAGTTTAAATGCAACAGGGATGCTAATATTTTGATATATTTTGACAGCGGTTCGCCCAAGTAAGGAACTGTAACACTCCTTAAAACACCTGTCATGGTATGGTGGGGGTAATGGGTGAGGTATCACTTGATTAAATTATTCAACACAGAGCTGTTGGAGGCAGTAACAGGACAGTAAAGGAAAAATGCCTTTCTTATCTGATTCCTCTGTATTCCAGCAACAAAGTCTCTTTGACCAGTACCTGTGTTTGTTGTCTCAGCAGACTCTTTTGCTGTTCACGTGTGTGGTCTCAGGTGAGAACCTCAGCTTCAGAAGACCGGCGACAGCAGCTGTGCAGCTGGGACCTCCATGGAAATCACTTTGTTCCTGTGTGAAGGTAAGCCTGTGCCATGTACTGTCAACACGCAGCTTGAATATTTTAATATTTGTTTTATGTCTTAAGCTCATAACAGAATTTGTGCATTGTCAGCCAAAGCCATTTCAAAGAGCATTAAATTCATGAAAGTTTAGATTGGCCTCTTGCTCCCAGGTGACGTTTCCTCATCATGGCTGCTGAAATGGAGCCCAGTACCGCTGATGGCAACCAGAACCTGACCCAGGTCTGGGAGGAGATCCCCCAGTCTAAAATGATGAAGCAAAGGTCTGTGCTGCACTAATATTGAAGATTATTTACCATTTTATGAATTGTGCATGTTATGTATTTTTTTTTACTTTCTTTCCCTTATTTTTGGAAAACTTGATTGTGTCAAGAGCTGTGTTTAGTCCTGCCTGACAAAGACGCCTTGAACATGCCTGTAAAGTTCATAAGACAAGGACAATAACCACAAACCAAAAAGGCATGAACAAATTAATCTTTATTTTTTCTTCCTTTTCAGTCTGAAATGTCATGTCCTGCAGGATGTAAGGCCCGCCCTCAGACTGATGACCAGCAACTACAACACACCAGCCACGAGTTATGCTCACCAAAACCTTCACGCAATGGTACCAGCTTTGTTGTTATAGGTATATAAAATAACAGACCACTGATATTTAGGTTAAATCTCAAACTGACTTTGTACTTTTCCTCTGTTTCAAACACATTTTTGAAAAAGACATGACTCATACTGTGGCCTTAGAGTTTCCGTTGTCATGTCTGGTGCACTCAGCTCCTGCAGGTGATGGCCAGCAGCCGTCGACTGGAGCAGAAGCTGGATCACTGCCTTTGGATCCAGAAGGTCTTTATTGTCCTGTTGATGGCCTTGACAGCTTTGTGGTTCATCACTTTCTACATGCAGTATTCAGCTGGCTATTCTAAGTGGACCACGGCAAAAAACTGAGGCGCTATATCCAGAATATAAACTGTTAGCTGAGAAAGTTTTTGTCAATACTGTTGAGTCTGTGCAGCAGTTTACATCACGTATTTTGCCTGTGAATGAATATTCTTGTGGCCTGCAAAATAAACTCTGGACTCCTGGAGTCCATTTAATAGTTACTTGGATGTTTTATGTGGGTGTCTCTGGGTGTATGTACTATCTGGGTGCATCTGAGGCATGGATAATGCACACACACTGAGGAAACAAGAAAGTCTATCTATTGACTGATCGTTCATAATGTCCTTAACCTGGGAAAATAACTTCTGGCCACTGAATCTGTCTGGCCAATTTTAAGCCATTGGACGTCTTGAAAACAAGTCGTTGAAGTGCTTAGATTTGACATCCAATTTTGTTTGGGCCCCTGCTTCAAGAAACAAATTTAACACTCAAAGACATGGGTAAGTTTGGCTTCCCATACATGTTCTTTAATGCTGTTTGTGGTTTTATGTGGACAGTATAAATGCTGTTTAGCCGAAATTGATGCTTTTCAGTAAATCCAGCGTTAGAGATCCTCCCCACAGAGAATCTAAACTAGAAAGTAGAAGCAGTCATGTCTTACACTTCCTTTTTAGAACATGTCATTTATCAGGTTTTTGTGGCAATTTTTACCCTCCTCTGTTCAGTATAGTTTACTGGTTTCCGACAACAGACCTTTCTACCATTATGGATAAATGGAAACTGCGGTTCGTCCTGCTCCTGTCCTTGTGTTTGTGTTTTGACACTGAAGGTACTGTACAGCAGCTTTTCATTACATACAATTATGCAGCTAGTTTGGTAGAATTAAAAGTTGCCAGTACTCACTTTTTAAGTATCCCACTATTTACTTTTCTGGTGCAGTCACTCATTTCCTATAATTTCAGTGACTCTTGTGAAAACCATTGGGAGCAAACCAGATGTCACTCCAGTATGCATCAATGCAACACTGGATATCATCACACTGATAGTGTGTAAGATCAAAACAGAGAGAAACAGGGGAGAAGAGTGTCGACTGATGTATCAAAATGGACAAGACTTTAAGCACGAATGTGACTCCAGGTTCACACTCATGACAGAGAATCAGACTGTGTTTCTTCACCTGACCAGTTTAACACCAGAGGATAGAGGGGACTACACCTGTCAGTGTTCGCATGCCCATGGAATACATACTCTCTATCTCAAGGTCACTGTGAAAGGTAAATGTTTTATTTTCTTTTTGCATTTGTCTCATACCTGTTTCCATTTGTCTCCTACACTGATCTTAATATTATGAATTTCAATAGCAGTATAATGCCTCTACTTGTAGAATGACTCAGACCTGCTTCAACACACAAAGCAGATGAAAGTGTATGGTTGTTAATCCAACAGAGAACAAGGAATAAAACAAAAGGACACATATGTAAAGTGAATTAGATGTTAGAGGGAACAGTAGGAGCACTCGTACTGTACTGATCTGGTTGTCAAACTGATTCTGAGAAGATGCCACCATTACAGTATTGTTATTTTCTTTCAAATGTTTTGTCTTTACTTCTTTTTAGGAGAGGCCATCCCTTCTCCTATGACAATGCTCCTGCGCACTGCCGTGATTGGTAGTGGCACTGCATTTCTCATTGTAACTGGGGTTGTCCTTGTGCTCATCCTGAGAAGAAATTATTGCAGGTGAAATGAGAATTTAAAATGATCAGAAGTGGGGGTAAGAATTTGTGTAGCTTTAGTTTTTTTTGCGTTTAATGTTCCTCTTCTTGTTTTCAGAGAGCATACAGGGTCAGGACCATCTGGACCATCTGTATGTGAAACATCCTGCTCTTTGGTGAGCAATGTATTCTTATTTTATACCTTTCAACTTTGTTAAGTATGTCATTTATTGCATGCAATTCTACGTACATTCATGCATCAGGCATTTAGCAGAAATGTGTGTGTGTGTCTGCTAAGAGAAGAGAAGACACTCTCATTGCACTTACTTAGTTTCAGGAAGGACTCATTTCACTTCCAGACAAGCCAACTCACCAAGTCCCACCATTCTCTTCCGACCTCTGTGAGAAGGTGTTTTTTACTATTTGCCTTTGCGTTGTTTTTTGGTTGTCACACCATTATGAGCCGCCTCTGTGTGACCATTTTCACACGTGGTACACAGTGTCAAAATTGCAGGTGCTTGTTTCTGAGATGCTGAAACCAAAATGTCTCAGTGTATATGTTTTACATCTAATGTAATTTCAATCATATTGCATTTTAGGGTACATTTGTTGCCCTTTTTAACAACTGAAAAGTATGCTCCTGACCTTTTCTGCCTGCATTATCTGCAAACAGAGCTAACCAGCCATGAGGAGCTTTGACAGTCACTGGAAGCACATTTATGTTGCTTTGAGAGAGTTTCTGTGTGGGTACGTGTTGTTAGCTGAGCTAGCTCTACTGAGAAAACCTCTCCAGGTTTGTGTGTGTGTGTGTGTGTGTCAGTACAAAGCCGTAACTGTCTTGTTACGCCCTGAATGCAGCAGTTTTCGGCTCCCGTGTTGTGTTTACTGCCACTGAAAAGGAATAAATCTTGTTCAGGTGTTTTTCAGGCTTGCTAATGCTAATGCTAACGCTACCAGCAGCTATGTGTGAACTGTCAGCCAGTGTTCTGCTTATTATACTTGTCACGGCAGGTGACATACATAATAGACCTCGGGGTCTTGCCTATTATGTCACAGTTAGGGAAGGGCCAGAGAATTCGGCCTTACTGAACTTTCAAATCCAAGCAGATAAAGCTGTTTTTACACATAAAATGTGTATTGTTGGAGAAATCACCTGTATTAACATCATATGCCAACAAGAATAGATGTTATTATGTGTACAGCGCAAAGTAAATTGAGTGTTTCAGTAACCTAACCTTGTCCAAGGTGAGCTCAACTGCTTTAGCTTTGCTCGGCCCAGCAGCAGCAGCGACACACTGAAAGGGGTAAATCACAAAGTGAGGTTTTGATGATTTAGAGGGTGAGTGGTGTGAGCTAAAGGAATTCAGTCAGAGGTGATATGATGACGTGAACAGCTGAGGGTTCAGTATGACTCATGTTTCCTGACTAGAGTTAGGTGTCAACCTTTTTTCAACCTAATTTATTCAGATGATATGTTTTAAGTACCACTTTATAATATGGCAACCTTTTTTTTTTTTTTTTAAAGGTTTCTTGTTGTAAATAATGGCTTGATTAATGATTTGCTGTATGTTTTTAATATGTTTTTATAGGACAAAGGTGACCCAGATAACCTCTACACAGGCCTTCAGCAGCCATCAGGTGATCTGTACCAGAGCGTCCTCTCAGTGCAACACCAACACGACGCCAAGACTAATTCAGCCGGCAACAACACAGCGACTGCCCGCTTGGAACAGGAAATAAATGGAAGAGAGACTGATCAAAGCTACGAAATCTATGAAAATATCTAAACCAAAAGTCAAGATATTTGTTTATTATATAATAACTGGGACCGTGCACGTCAGTCATAGTTTTTTGAGATGTTGATGTGGGTATTTCCCATAGCTTGGAACAGTCAGCCTCAACACGTCCAATGTCTTCCTCTTTTTGTTTTTTTGTGAGGTTGCTCAGAATGATGTTTGTTTTTATCATTAAACTGCAGCAGGAGTCCCAAAAATCAATCAAGAAATACTATAAAATGAGGGTTAAAACGCTGTACCACATCATTTCTTACATACAGTTCATTATTAACCAATATATAAATCTAACAGGGATATAAATCATTAAGCACTGGAAATTAAGAGATACTAATTTGAACTACTTATGTTAATACTTAACAGTCCTTACAGTTTCTCTGGAGTTTCTGGAGTCTGCAAGTTTTTGCCAACAAATTAATGAGATGAATGACTTTAAAAATACTTACAGCTTGGTTCTGCTTCTGCCAGTGTGTGTGTGTGTGTGCTGACAGCAAAGGTAATGTACAAAACGTACTTTATATTATGTGTGATTTATTCAGGTCATTTGTAATAAACATTCTGTAGGGAAACCCAGTGTTGTCTTTGCTCTGATCATTTTACTGCAGTTAAAATATATATATATATATATATATATATATATATATAATATGGACATTCTGTATCAGGGTAAAAGCCTGCGATTGGGTTCATGATCAGTTTTACTGACACTCAAAAACATGACTTGCTTACATCTTGTGAGTGTCTTAACATGAAAGCAGAAGCAGTCATGTTTTGCACTTCCTTTTTAAAAGACCTCACAGCAGCTCCACCAGCACCTCCTCCGTGAGAGCTGAGAATTTGAGGTTTAGGTAGCCAGAGAACGGTGCAAAAGGGGGTCTCTGTGTCCCCGTCCCTACAGTACAATGTACTGTACACCGCCAGCAGCAGCTGCACTGTTGTTTAGATGTCTGACCAGTATGGGTAGATGGAAACTGTGGTTTGTTCTGCTTCTGCCACTAACGATGTATATCAGCAGCAAAGGTACTGTACAGGAACTGGTTTTTATGATGTGTAACTTCTCTGTTAATCTTTCTGTCTTTGGTTTAAAGACAAACTGAATATTTTCTGTAATTTACGTATTCTAGTGCAATTCCAAATGTTGGTTATGCATTTTACAAATGCATATATACATCAAGTGCTAACTCATTGACTCTATTTCATACTGTATTGATTTTTGTTGTAATTAATTGATTGCAGAGACTGGGCTGCTACTTGTGAAAACAATTGGGAGCAAACCAGATGTCACTCCAATATGCATCAATGAAACACTGAATATCATCACACTGATAGTGTGTCAGATCAGAACAGAGAGGAGCAGGGGGGAAGAGTGTCGTCTGCTGTATCGACATGGACACGACTTTGTGCACGAATGTGACTCCAGATTCAAACTCATGATGGAGAACCAGACTATGTTTCTCCACCTGACCAGTTTAACTCCAGAGGATAGTGGGAACTACACCTGTCAGTGTTCATATATTGAAGGAACAGATATTCTCCATCTGAACATCACTGTAGAAGGTAAATGTCTGATTTATTTTATAACTTTGGTGTTTACAGCTTATGTATTTCCCTCATCATGTTTATTTTTATTACTGGCACAGGTGGGTATTTTTGCAGTTGGTTGGTAACATCATAAAGAATATCGTTGTCAGTATGTCTGCACTTACAACATCAGATATACAATATTACATGATACTGTCAAAGAGAGAGTATCATCTTTAATGTTTCTGTATAAATAGTGAATACCTGTGCTACCTTTCTGACAAGGATTTTTTTCCCCCTTTACAATGTTTAAGAGGATGAAGACACCAACAGCTCTGCAGATGGTGTAATGGTTTCCGCTAATGTTGTAATTGGTGTAACTATATTCATCATTATAACTGGAGTTATCCTGGGATTTATCCTCAGAAAAAGTCACCACAGGTAAGAGACTAATATAGTGCTGATAGGGAATAAAATAATCTTAAGTAAAGCATAATAGCTTTAAGTGCTCGATCAATATGTGTTACTATGCATGGAACACTATCACAATGCAGAGTAAATTAATAATTTTTTGTTATCCAACAGAAGACGACTAGTACCACTGCCCAGTCGTCCAAACACGGTATGTCGTACCTACTTTTTGTCTGCCGTTCATTTTACTTTATTTTAATATTTTTAAACTATGTGTTCTTCTGCAGGAACCACAAGACATCGAGCCGTACAACACCTTCATACAGCAAGAGAATGTGCTTTATTCAACTGCCAGAAGTTATGAAGCTAATGTTACTTATTCACCCGAGATGACACAAATTTAAGGATGCCTTTGTAGAGTTGTAATTATACAATGTCTACTCCCATGTGATGCATGTTTTCCTACTGAATAGTAAGTGAAACAAGGCCTGTTGAATATTTTACTTTGCCAGCTATTTCACTCCTTAAATACATTTTATTCATTTTAAGTAAGTTAAATGTTTTAAAAGAAGAACACTGAGTGAATTATACTGTCTGACAGATATGTTAACCAGAATAAATGATCTAATTAATTAATGTTTAAAACAAAGTTGACTCTTGTTCTTTTAGCATAGGCTATTCCATCAAATACCTGCAAAGCTGTAATAATTAAATATTTAAATGTAAGTTTTATTTAGACCAAACATCCCCTGTGTATCATATGCAAATTTGATTTTTAATATAGTGTAAACACTATTTTACTTTTTATATTAAGTATTTTTCTTCAAACTGCTGTGTGATTTCAGAGAACATATAATAACTCCCCAGTGCTCTTGAACACATCATCATTGTTGGGTGTTTTCAGGCCTTTTTAAAATCAGCTTGACCCAACACCTAGCATCTCAGCTTCTTGCATGAACTTCCTGTCCTCACCGAAATCAGCCTCAAGGCTTTCTCTGCTGCCTCCATGATGCTGCAGATGCCTCTATGCCTCGGTCTCACTCCTGCACACGGAGCACCCAGCAGATCTCAGCAGATAAACCCCTGACAGCTCTGTTTGTGACGGTGGGTGACCCTGATTATCACTGTTTTACATGACAAAAATCAAAGAAAAATAACAAATTAAAGGGGTAGAAGAGATGCAAAAGAGCTTTTTAACATTTAACTGCTTTCCATGAAGAATAAAGTTTGTAGGCAGACTTTTTTTTTTGGGAGGATTATTTACTGGAGGAGACACCCATCTCTTAATGTCACTGTCAGCTAATTGACAGTAAATGACGCATTAAAATAAAACCAATAAAGGGGCTAATTTAAGACGAAACCACAAATCAAGCCCTGATTTCTCCAGCTATGAAAAACCATTTGCAGAACGGTAATTTAGAGGATTATCACAAACTTAGCATCATTATTTAAATATAATGAACATGAGGTGATGCTAGGAGACGAATCTTCATTTTTTGCGACAACCAAACAAACTAACAGCCATGAAGACATTCACACTATGGTGAGTTGTGTTCTCACCATCTGCAGTAATAACCCACGAATATTCCAATAGTTCACCTTTTGATCTGACTATAACAATTACTGTGTCCATGGTAAATCATAATGCTGGTTTGGCTTCGACTCACTGATTTAAAGCTGCTATTAATGTAAACAATGCAATGATATCATAGATGCCATGACCTCGCACACCTTACCGATTTTTAAAACTTGAACTCATTTTTGAAAGGACGTTACTCTGAATGTAAAGTTTCTGTTGTCATTCATTTCAATCCATGTCCTGTCTGCCGCCCTCAGCTCCTGCCTTAAGGTTTTTTTTTCTATTCAGCAGTTTGCACTCCTCCCTTTCCTCCCCTGTGAACACCCCTTTGTTCAGCCATCATGTGAGGTGCATATTCACAGAGAACTTGTTGCAGGAAGGAAATAAGACGCGGCGATCGAGCTCTCTAGGATCTACATGTATGATTCGCATCCTGTGGAAAGCACTAAGACAGAGATTAACATTTGTTACAAAAAGTGCAGTATATATGTCAGGTCTTCCTGCAAAACAGTCACCAAATATCAACTAATCTTTAGCTATTGAATTTCCTAAGTGCTTGAAGTTATGCTCAATTTAATTTGAAGTCTCTTCTTCAGAACAATGAGGACTGAAGCGTTAGCCTAATTTAATGCTTTCAGTGAAGCCAGTATTAAAGATTCACCCACAGAGAGTCTTAAGTTGAAAATAGAGGAAGTCATGTCAAGCCTTTTTAGGACACGTGATTATCAGCTTGTATGCACATAAGGTATTTTAGATATTTTGAGGTTTAGGTAGCAAAAGGGGTGCGTCAAAGTTCATCTTCCTCTCTTCACTAGCGTTAACTGTGTACCGACGACAACACTGTTGCTCAGATTTCCTACAATTATGGATCAGTGGAAGCTCTGGTTTGTCCTTCTTCTACCGCTGTGTTTGTGCTTTGACTCTGAAGGTACCGTACAGCCGCTTTTCATTACATACACTTCATGCAAGTTAGCCAGTTTTGCAGTTTGGTAGAATCATATGTCCTTTCTTTGAGTTTTGAAGGGCGCATGGCACTTTCTTTCTCCTTTATACTTTTGCAGTTAGAGAGGAAAAATGCGTGAATAAAACATTAAGTCATTCAAAAGCTCTTTCCTATTGTTTGCAGTGACTCTTGTGAAAACTATTGGGAGCAAACCAGATGTCACTGCAGTATGCATCAATGAAACACTGAGTATCATCACACTGATGGTGTGTAAGATCAGAACAGAGAGAAACAGAGGAGAAGACTGTCGTCTGCTGTATCGATATGGACACGACTTTGAGCACAAATGTGACTCCAGGATCAAACTCATGACAGAGAATCAGACTGTGTTTCTCCACCTGACCAGTTTAACACCAGAAGATAGTGGGGACTACACCTGTGAGTGTTCATATCCTGATGGAACATATGTTCTCCATCTGAATCTCACTGTAGAAGGTAAATGATTGATTGATTTTCTTGCTTTCAAACTTTATACATTTCTGTCATTCTTGCACTCAGTGTGAAGTAGTTATTAGTATGACCTGCTTCAACTGAAATGATGTATCAAAGTGTGGTCTGTTAACTTTGGTAACACATCCTGAATTTAATCTGTAGATGTGGTTTTGAACAATACTTTGGCTCAGATTATTTTCCATTGTATGTTAACACATTCAGCAGCAGCACATGAGGAGCAGTTCAGCAGCATTTCTTTTGGGATGCTGCTCATCGTGGTGATTGGTGGTGTTACTGCATTCATCATTGTGACTGGAGTTGTCCTTGGATGTATCCTAAGAAAAACACACTCCAGGTGAAAAATCCTTTCTGACCTTGTAAAATAATGCAGTTTCTCTATTGGATAAAGAATTGTAAATAAATGATGTCTGTGTTTTGTGTTCCACTTCACTCTCTGACCTCTTTTCTTCTTTACAGAGGCGACACACGGTCGGGAGCATCTGGGTCATATGTCTGTGAACCCCCCTGCTCTTCGGTGAGCCACGTATTCTTTTGTTCTACACCCTTTAAACATATGAAGTATCTATTTTAATGTGTGTATTCATACATACAGCAAATGTACTTTTACATTCAAGGCATTCATCGTAGCAGAGGGCCTTCTTATTTTATTTCTTATTTTTTTGCGTGCAGACAGGAAATGATGAAGAGGGAGAGAGAGGGGGGTATGACATATAACAAATGTCCCATACAGTATGGTATGTGTCTTAACCACGAGGCCACCGCAACGTCTCTTAGATGATGCTAAGGGGAGAGAGTCGTCTAATAGATGCTGCAACAGTAGAAGAAGCCTTTTGTAAACTCCACATCGGTGACAACAGACCTGTGACCATCACCTGACATAACATAATAAGATATAGATGCTAGGAGAAGAAAATACACCAAGTGGCATCTTTACACAAAGCAGCACTATAGGCTAATTCATTTCCCCTGCTTTGTCTTTTTGTTTGTGGTTATCACATCATTCAGAGAGTAACAGAGTGGCATGACAACAGTTTTCACATGTGATGCAAAGTGTGAAAAGTGCTCTGTGACATTTAGTGCACATTTTGAAGGATATAGGTTCACAATTGTTTTTCAAGCTTGTCTTCAGGTACCCATGAGAATGACATGAATGAAACTGTTTCTGCTTGCTGTTACTGGCCATTAAAAGATCCCTTCTTAATGTGATTCCAATGTAAGTGATGAAGGGCAAAATCCACGTATTCAGAGGTTTATCTGAAGCTAATAGGAGGCTTAAAGGCATAAAGGCATAAAGTGGATATCTTCCAAAGCTACTTTCTTTTTAGTAAGAAATTCTCTCTGTGTTACTGTGCCTAGAAATCCTGTCTATGGAAACACAAAGAGAGGATTTTGTAGTAGAAAATGCTGTAACTTTGTAAGATATCCACTTGGTTTGAACCTTTCCTGTAACGCTAAGTCCAATGATTAAAGATCATCTTGATGTTTACGGTGTGAGGAGGTAGCCACATGCCCGAAAGAGCAGATGTACCTGATAAAGCCCTGAAAGTACATAAGGAAAAATCAGGATTTAACCTCATTTAGTCAGACTTTTCAAACATGCTGCAGTAAGATTTTGATGTTTCCATAGGACCAAGATCAAGATGACCCAGACAACCCCTACACAAGCCTTCAGCAGCCAGCAAGTGACCTCTACCAAACTATCTCCTCAGTGCAGCATCAACACCACACCAAGAGAAATTCAGCCAGCAGCAACATAGTGGCTGCACATTTGGATAATCAGGAAATAGATGGTAGAGAGACTGATCCAACCTGCAAAATTTACGAAAACATTTAATCAAGATAACACGACTGTATATATAACTGTATAATATGTTGACATGTTTGGCTTATTGAGACAATGTGGAGTTTTAGCGTTAAAAAGAGTTTCCCTAAACATTGAGATTGCACTGTTGAACCTGGTCTGCATGGATGTGATTTTGACACCAACTCTGAGGTCCAGTGATGATGATAACTGGCAGAGGTCACCAAAATCAAACAATTCAAGAAAGTAAGCGTTAACTGGTATGCAAATGCTGCATGTCTCACTGGAAATCAATTTCAATTTAAAGAGTAACTTAACACCCGGCTGAAAAGCTGTGTTTGCTGCCCTCTCTTGTTGAAATCTGGTTTCACCTCTGACCACAACTGGAAATCAGAAAAGATGAGATTTTCAGGGGGTGTTAAGTCTCCTTTTCATTTTTCAACAAACATACTGTGTCATGAGTCATGTACAGAATCTTCACAATTATCACAATTATTCATGCATGTGTCAGTGTTATGAAATCCACCTAATTAAGTTATAATTGTTCATTGGGGAGTTCATTTTCCAAAGGCTCATTATATATAGTACGTTGTTGGGGGAAAAAAAATACTGTACTGTAAATTCATCATTCTGATGTCACTCCAATATACACCAATGACTGTATCTTAATGTAGAAATAAGGACCTGTGTTTGTAAATGACTGCATGCTGATGTCACATTCTTTAAGATCATTATTACATGTCATCTATCAGATAGGATAGAAAATTTCCAGTAACCAATAATATGATCGTATAAAACTATTGCAGTTGTCGACAAGTCAAGAAATACAATAAAGTATGTCAAATGTAACGATTTGTACAGATTGTAAGTGATTAATTATAACAGTACTGTGTGAAGACAAAGACGTGATGTTCAGCTCTCACTAATCATACAAATTGTAAGATGAAGAAGTTTTTAATCATTAATAATCATAATCTTAGCAATTTTGTGTCTTTGAATTTAACCAAACAAGACAGCTTAAGTTGCTATAAAGTCATTGAAGTCACTGAGATATTCCCAGCCTGAATGTTTTCTTTTTGTATTTATTAATTTGCTTACTGTTTAACCAGAGAGTCTTACTAAGAAAGCCGAAGCTCCTGTAGCAGCACTTCCTTTATAGAAGAGTTCACACCAGCTTGTACCTCGGTGAGAGTTTGAGGTTTAGGTAGCCAAAGAACAGTTTAAGGAGTCTGTACAATATAGTGTACACCGCCAGCAGCAGCTGCACTGTTGTTTAGATGTCTGACCAGTATGGGTAGATGGAAACTGTGGTTTGTTCTGCTTCTGCCACTAACGATGTATATCAGCAGCAAAGGTACTGTACAGGAACTGGTTTTTATGATGTGTAACTTCTCTGTTAATCTTTCTGTCTTTGGTTTAAAGACAAACTGAATATTTTCTGTAATTTACGTATTCTAGTGCAATTCCAAATGTTGGTTATGCATTTTACAAATGCATATATACATCAAGTGCTAACTCATTGACTCTATTTCATACTGTATTGATTTTTGTTGTAATTAATTGATTGCAGAGACTGGGCTGCTACTTGTGAAAACAATTGGGAGCAAACCAGATGTCACTCCAATATGCATCAATGAAACACTGAATATCATCACACTGATAGTGTGTCAGATCAGAACAGAGAGGAGCAGGGGGGAAGAGTGTTGCCTGATGTATCGATATGGACACGTCTTTGAGCACAAATGTGACTCCAGATTCAAACTCATGATGGAGAATCAGACTATGTTTCTCCACCTGACCAGTTTAACTCCAGAGGATAGTGGGAACTACACCTGTCAGTGTTCATATCTTGAAGGAACAGATATTCTCCATCTGAACATCACTGTGAAAGGTAAATAATTGACTTGGTTTAAGGTGGTAATTTTCCACTGGATCTTTAACATTATGAAGGCTTTCAATGGCATGATGTCCACACTTATATATGAAATTAGACCTGTTAGAATAAAAAGTGTATAGTGGTAATGTATACGTTTCTTTTGGTATTTAAGTCTATTGGAGTATACTTTTTTATATTCATAGCTGTGTTCATAGCTTAATGTCTGTAAATGTAAAATACAGATTTTCATTGCAACACCAGTGTCATTTTTCTGACAAAGATGTTTTTTTCTTTATAATGTTTTAGAGAATGAAGATGTCAGCAGTTCTACGCAAGTGCCAATTCCAAGTGCTTTGATTGGTATAACTGTAGTCATCACTATAACTGGAGTTATTCTGGGATTTATCCACTGGATAAAAAGTTATGGGTGAGAGACAATAATACATGTAATAGTAATAATAAAAACTTAATTTGGATAATAACTTTTCTGTGGAAAAACATTTTTATATATGTGGTGTGGTGCAATTACTGTTGTTATTATTATTATTATTACAATTTTTTAGAAGATGAAAATAAGTTTTAAGTTCAACCTTGATATTTCTGTGTGTATTTTTGGTGTTTCACTAACTCTGATATCTCTTCTTATTTAAAGAGACTGTTCAAGATCAGCCACATCTGGATTATCTGTATGTGAAACTGAGTAATGTACTCTTATGTTCTATACCTCTAAACTCAGAAAGAAGCCAGTTTAATATTTGTAATCATACATACATGAATATACATTTATATTTTAGGTGTTGATCTTATCTGAACATAATGAACATAATTTAGTTTAGACTGATGCATCAAGACTTTTTTTTTTTTATAGGACGAAGATGACCCTGATGACCCCTACATGAGCCTTCAGCAACCAGAGAGTGATCTCTACCAAACCATCTCACATCCAGCCAGCAACACAGTGACTGACCAGGAAATAGATGGAGGAGAGACCGATCCAAGTTCCAAAATGTATGAAAACATTTAAACCAAAGAATCAAGATGACACAGCTGCGTAACATGTGGATGACCTTCTGATCGTAGTTGGCCTTCAGTTCTTTGAGATGCACAAAAACATGACATTTTATGTAAAAGTTTGAGATTGCAGTGTTTGTTAAAACTGGTCTGTATGTGAACGCCTCCTTTTCATGCACAAAATAAGCAACAACATTGTGATTTTCATACTGAGGGCTACAATAACTGTTTTATAGTCGCTGTACAGGAGAAGCAAACATAACAAAGGCTGATAGTTATAATTTGCTGGATGATTATTACATGTGTCATCTCTCAGATAGGATAAGTATTTTCCAATAACCAACAGTATTTAGCGTCAACACCTCCAGTGTTTTTAAGTTGTTGCTGGGCGCTGCTTGCTTTTTCATAAATGCTCTGTATAAAACTACTGCAATAAAGTACGTAAAATATGACGCCTCTTGTGGGACCATTTTCATTTTTTAACACACACACACACACCTTGTTATGAGAAATACAGTCATCGCCAAAGTTGAGGCCTTTCGGATTCTCACAATAATTTCAAAATAATGTCGTTAAAACTATACAAAAAGAAGAGTTTGGGTGTTTTGGCCATCAATTTCAAAATAAAATTCAGTCATTGTGACTGTACAACTGCAAATTGAAGAGTAAATATCCCAAAAGCTTGTAATTCTTACATTTTGCACGCAAACAAAATATTTTTTCATTGCCGTTGCTCAAAAGTGAGACGTGTGTTTGTCACTTACAATTGTGTCACGTTTTAACAGTGCTGTGTGAAGACAACACACTTATGAAAGAGGCGAGGGACATACATTGCAATGAGCTGCAAATACCATGCTGCTTTCTATTCACAGCTCAAGCTCAGGTCTCTAAATATGTGGCGACCACAAAAGCAAACATGTCAGTATTAGCAGGTTACATGACGTTCGGCTCTCACTAATCTCACAGATGGTAAGATAAGCAGTCCTTAATATCAGTTGGACTCTTGGTGGATCCAGCTCTAACTGTAGTCTGACAGCACGACTGCAGACCTGATGTTTGATGACCTGACATCTTATTTGAGACGCATTTAACATAGACATGAGAAGATTTTGAAGATAAGAGAGTCTTAATATGAAAGGAGAAGCTCCAATAGCAGCACTTCCTTTACAGAAGAGTTCACACCAGTGAGAGTTTGAGGTTTAGGTAGAACAGTGCAAAGACGTGTGTCTGTCCTCCTCTCAGTACAGGATATTGTACACGGCCAGCAGCAGTTGCTTCTTGACCAGTATGGCAGAATGGAAAGTGTGCTTTGTTCTGCTTCTGCCACTAATGGTGTGTTTTGACAGCGAAGGTAATGTACAAAAACTAATTTTCATTATGTAAAATTCATGCAAGTCCTTTTTCTCTCATTTTCTGTCATTTTCTAGCAGAGTTAAAAATTTGAATTATTATTCACAAAATGCAAAAATGCAGCAATCGCTGTATATCAGACTGTATATCATATTGATTTCTGATTGTAATTGATTAATTGCAGAGACTCTCTTGGTCATGTTATGTACAAAATGCGTAACTTGTGTAAAAGTCATTCAAAAGCTCCTTCCTATTGTTTGCAGTGACTCTTGTGAAAACTATTGGGAGCAAACCAGATGTCACTCCAATATGCATCAATGCAACACTGAATATTATCACACTCATAGTGTGTAAGATCAGAACAGAGAGAAACAGAGAAGAGTGTCGTCTGCTGTATCGATATGGACAGGACTTTGAGCACAAATGTGACTCCAGGATCAAACTCATGACAGAGAATCAGACTGTGTTTCTCCACCTGACCAGTTTAACACCAGAAGATAGTGGGGACTACACCTGTGAGTGTTCACATTCTGATGGAACATATATTCTCCATCTGAATCTCACTGTAGAAGGTAAACACATTTTATGTATATGGTTAGTTTCCACTGTGTTAGCATTGTATTGTATTGTTAAAAAGCTAGTATGATGCCTGTACTTGTAGTACAGTAATTTGGCCAACAAACACCACTTTTGGTTCTTAGCCTTTTAACTTTGATTAGCATATTTCAGTAATACAATATTACATGGTTCTGTGCACAACAGGCAGTGGCATCTTAAGGTTTCTTTACAAATAGTGCAAATACCAGATTGTAATTTTTCTGACTTTTTGTTTGCAATGTTTTAGAGGATGAAGGTGCCAGAAGTTCTACACAAATACCAATTTCAAATGCGCTGATTTGTGTAACTGTAGTCATCATTATGGCTGTAGTTATCCTCTGGTTTATCTACATAGGAATACGTCATGGGTGAGAGACTATATTCATTATCATCATTATTACTTTTAGGAATGCTCTTGTCATTTTGTAAGTAAAGTAATATTCACTCAAATACATTTTCAATGAATTCCATGCAGTCCCTAACCCTGTAATACATTTATGTGATTTTTTAAATGATTTAAAATGCACTTCCATCATATCTATCAACATCTTGACCTCTAGTTTCATATGAAGCAGTGACGCAAGACATGGTCTTTCATTTCCTGTCTTGTCAATAGAAATAGATAACACATCGCAGACTGAATAAACATTCATATTCATTACTAATTCACTGTTGTTTCACCCAACAGAAGAAAACCAGAACCACTGAGCAGTCGTACAAACATGGTACCGTACATACAAATGGTACATCTTCTTCATTCATGCAATTCATTTAACTTTAATTTATTTATTTGTTTTAAATACATGTGTCTTTCCGCAGGAGCCACAAGACATCGAGCCGTACAGCACCTTCATACGGAGAGAGAGTGGGCTTTATTCAACTGTCAGACTGCATGTCTCTAACACTAATACGGACAATTCAAACATGGTTACCAGAGAGGACAAACATGCACAGAAGTTTCTGTAGAGCTCTAAGTACAGTTTCTGTTCCCATGTGTAATAGGGCCTGTTGTCCACAAGGTGGCACTCTTTATCCATGTGACAACTTCTGTATTCAGCTCTTTTTAATTGCATAAGCTTAATGTTTCAGTAACTACTAAATATCTACCAAATAAACAGTTAACAAAGTTGTTACAAATCTGACTCAACAAGCTCAAATATATGAGTGTTTCTGAAGGTCTCTTTTTAATATTTCTAAATTAGATTCTGAATACAAACATATTCTAATTAGAACAACCAATAAAGTGAACTTTTCATATTAAAGCTTTGTCTGCTATTTTTTTTAAATTCAAGTAATTTATTGTAAACTTTTACTTTTATCCTGCTTTGTTCTTTGTGTATCCATCTTCTGCCAATGCAGGAAAGACATTTTGTCCATTTATTTGTGACACTTATTTTTATGAAAATGTATCGTCTATTGGTGACTTCACTATACACTATACACTTCACTATACACGAGTAATACATACTGTAAATTCAGCAAACAAATTCAGTCCTCATTTTTAATTCACTGTGGTGACTCCTGTATTCAGAACAGAACCAGATGTCACTCTGAAATGTGCCAATTATACGCCGAATATCATCTAGTTGTGGTTTATAAGACAACAGTGTCACCTACTGGATGGATATGAGAATCACTAGTTTCTAGTGTACAGGAACCTGTAGCATTTTGAGGTGGAGTTGTCCTTTAATGTAACCTGAGAAAAAAATCATTATGGGTAATAAATCTTTGTAATGAAACCTAAACCTTTGCTTTAAATAACTAAATATCGCTGATTTATATGAATTAAAGAAATTAGATTAAGCATACTTCCTGTCCTATGCTCATTTAGAATAGGTGCCTGCCTTAATGATCACTTATATATCACAGCCTGATACCCTCTGATTAGTTACCACTGTAAATGCAGTTTCTATATGAACGCTGATCTTGGAATGTGGCACAAATGACTGAATTGGTGTAAACTATAGTACACCCAATTAAGGGAACAAATATTACTCCTTTAAATTATTATTATTATTAAATTAGACAGACTTTAAATCCCTTGTTGTTATTGTTTTTCTCTCTGGCGTTCCCCTGCTAACACTGCTTTTAATTTACAGAGGAAGTAAGACTACAGGTCACAAGCCTCCCATCTCTTTGGTGAGAATTGTTATCTTCCCTTCTACACCCTTAGGCATGCATACAATGTGTGAAATGTATTTCTTTTTTGGTTGGTGATCAATTAAATTCAATTCAGTTTTATTTATATAGCGCCATATCATAACAAAGTTATCTCAGGGCACTTTTTCGAATAGAGCAAGTCTAGACCGACTCTTTATATTTACAGAGACCCAACAGTTCCCACCATGAGCAAGCACTATGCGACAGTGGCAAGGGAAAAACTCCCTTTTAACAGGTAGAAACCTCGAGCAGAACCAGGCTCAAGGTGGGCGGTCATCTGCCTCGACCGGTTGGGTTGAAGGGGGAAGGGGGGAGCGGGAGAGAGAGAGCAGGAGGAAAGAGAACATACAGCAGCTCAATACAGCATAGATATGGTAATGGCATTGATGTTAACACCAACGGAAACAACACTAAGAGCAACATTATAATAGCAATACTAATAACAGCAACAACAGCAATAGCATCAGCGGGTGCAGAGCAGGAGCACGGGGGCAGCAGGCGGCAGCAACCACAGACCCAGACCTCCACAGCTCCAGAGGCAGAAACACCTGCAGAAAGCAACAGAAGGGGAGGGAGAGAGAGAGAGGAGAGAAAGCACACAACTACGGGAAGAAGTTGAATTAATAACAAGCATTGATGGGATATGAGGGCGTACAGATGGAGAGGAAGAGGAGGAGAAAGGAGCTCAGTGCATCATAGGAAGTCCCCCGGCAGTCTAGGCCTATAGCAGCATAACTAAGGGGGGGCTCAGGGTCACCTGAGTCAGCCCTACTATAAGCTTTATCAAAGAGGAAAGTCTTAAGCCTACTCTTAAATGTGAGGAGGTTGTCCGCCTCCCGTACACAAACTGGGATCTGGTTCCACAGGAGAGGAGCTTGATAGCTGAAGGCTCTGGCTCCCATTCTACTTTTAGAGACTCTAGGAACCACAAGGAACCCTGCATTCTGGGAGCGCAGTGCTCTAGTGGGGTAATAGGGTACTATGAGCTCTTTAAGATATGATGGTGCCTGACCATTTAGGGCTTTGAAGGTGAGGAGAAGGATTTTAAATTCTATTCTGGATTTTACAGGGAGCCAGTGTAGAGAAGCTAATATTGGAGAAATATGTTCTCTTTTCTGGTTCTTGTCAGTAAACGTGCCGCAGCATTCTGAATCAGCTGGAGAGTCTTAAGGGATTTATTGGGGCAGCCTGATAATAGAGAGTTGCAATAGTCCAGCCTAGACGTAACAAATGCATGGACTAGTTTTTCTGCATCTTTTTGAGATAGGATGTGCCTGATTTTTGCAATGTTACGTAAATGAAAAAGGCAGTTCTGAAGTTTGTTTTATGTGGGAGTTAAAGGACATATCCTGATCAAAGATAACTCCAAGATTCCTTACGGTTTCGCTGGAGGCCAGGGCAATGCCATCTAGAGAAACTATATCTTTAGATAATGTGTTTCAAAGGTGTTCGGGGCCAAGTACAATAACTTCGGTTTTGTCTGAGTTTAACATCAGAAAATTGCAGGTCATCCAGGCCTTTATGTCCCTAAGGCATGCCTGAAGTTTAGCCAATTGATTGGCCTCATCTGGCTCGATCGACAAATACAATTGGGTATCATCTGCATAACAATGAAAATTTATGGAGTGCTTCCTAATAATATTGCCTAAAGGAAGCATATACAAGGTAAATAGAATTGGTCCAAGCACAGAACCTTGTGGAACTCCGTGACTAACTTTGGCGTGCATAGAGGATTCATCATTAACGTGTACAAACTGATATCGATCTGATAAATAGGATTTAAACCAGCTTAGTGCAGTACCTTTTAATGCCAATAAAATGTTCTAGTCTCTGTAATAGAATGTGATGGTCAATGGTATCGAATGCAGCACTAAGATCTAGTAAGACAAGTACAGAGACAAGTCCTTTGTCTGATGCAATTAGAAGGTCATTTGTAACTTTCACCAGTGCTGTCTCTGTGCTATGATGCACTCTAAATCCTGACTGAAAATCCTCAAACAGTTTGTTGTTGTGTAGAAAGTCACACAACTGATTGGCGACTGCTTTCTCAAGGACTTTAGAGAGAAAAGGAGGGTTAGATATAGGTCTATAATTTGACAAAATCCCTGGATCAAGAGTGGGGTTTTTAAGAAGAGGCTTAATTACAGCTACTTTAAAGGACTGTGGCACATAGCCTTTAAATAAGGACAGATTGATCATATCTAGTACATAAGTGCTAACCAAGGGTAAAATTTCTTTAAGCAGCCTAGTTGGGACGGGGTCTAAGAGACACGTTGATGGCTTAGATGAGGAAATCATGGAAGTTAGTTGATTACGGTTGATGGGAGAAAAGCAGTCTAAATGTACAGGTTTTACAGTTGTTTCTAAGGTTCCTGTGTTTGAAGATAAGTCAGTACCAACTGAGGGCAGGAGGTGCTGAATTTTTCTCTAATAGTTAGAATTTTATCTTTTAAAAGAAGCTCATGAAGTCATTATTACTGAGGTCTATAGGAATACATGGCTCAACAGAGCTGTGACTCTGTCAGCCTGGCTACAGTGCTGAACAGAAACCTGGGGTTGTTCTTATTTTCCTCTATTAATGATGAGTAGCAGGCTGCTCTGGCAGGCCTTCCTATACATTTTAAGACTATCTTGCCAGGCTAAACATGATTCTTCCAGATTGGTGGAACGCCATTTCCTTTCAAGTTTTCGCGATGTTTGCTTTAATTTGCGGGTTTGCGGGTTATACCATGGAGCCAACCTCCTCTGTTTTATTATCTTCTTTTTTAGAGGGGCGATAGAGTCGAGTGTAGAGTAGAGTAGAGCCTTCAGCACTATCAACAAGATGATCAAATTGGAGGACTAGAGTTGGCATATGAGTCATCTGTTACATTGAGATATGGAACTGAATTTAATGCCGATGGAATCACTTCCTTAAATTTAGCTACAGCACTATCAGATAGACATCTAGTGTAGGAATGTTTGCCTAATGGCGTGTAGTCCAGTAATAGGAATTCAAAAGTTAATGAAAAATGGTCTGATAAAAAAGAATTCTGTGGAAAGACTATTAGATGTTCAATTTCAATGCCACAAACAAGAACAAGGTCGAGGGTGTGGTTAAAACAGTGAGTGGGTTTATGTACACTCTGACAGAAGCCAATCGAATCTAGTAATGAGATAAACGCAGCACCAAGGCTATCATTTTCTACATCCACATGAATATTAAAATCACCTACAATAATTATTTTATCTGTTTTAAGGACTAAACCTGATAAGAACTCTGAGAATTCAGATAAAAATTCAGAATACGGTCCAGGAGCTCGGTACACTATAACAAATAGAATTGGCTGTGCTGTTTTCCAGGTTGGGTGTGAAAGGCTAAGAACAAGGCTTTCGAACGAGTTATAATTTAGTTTAGGTTTAGGTTTGATTAATAGGCTTGAGTCGAAGATGGCTGCAACTCCACCTCCTCGGCCTGAGCCTCGAGGAATGTGAGTATTAATGTGACTGGGGAGTGGATTCATTTAGGCTAACATATTCATCGTGACACAGCCAGGTTTCAGTAAGACAAAAATAATCAATATTATGATCGATATTAGATCGTTTACTAGAACAGCGTTAGATGAGAGAGATCTGATGTTTAAGAGTCCACATTTAATTCTCCTATTTTGTTGTACTGTTGCAGTGGAGGTATTACTTTTTATTAGGTTTTTATGTGTAACTCCTCTTCTGTTTACTTTTGATTTAAATACTTTAAGTGGTGGGGGGGCAGACAACCTCTCTGTGGAGTTTAGGGTGGGTAACTGCTCTAATGGAAGCACAGAGAAGCGTGTAGGACTGCAACTCTGCATCCTGGTCTGGACCACAGACTGTATTAAGTCTATGGTCTGAACTCTGAGTTGTCATGGCTTTGGGCCACTAATAAATTCGGCCAGATTTCTAGATATGAGAGCGGCTCCATCCAAAGTGGGATGAATGCCATCTCTCCTAATCAGACCAGGTCTTCTCCAGAAAGTCCGCCAGTTATATACAAAGTCCACATCATTACCTGGACACCACCTCGACAACCAGCGGTTGAATGATGACATGCGGCTACATGTCATCGCTAGTAAGACCAGGTAGGGGTCCAGAGAAAACTACAGAGTCCGACATTGTTTTTGCATATGTACACACCGACTCCACATTAATTTTCGTGACCTCCGATTGGCGCAATCGGCTGTCATTACCGCCGACGTGAATAACAATCTTAGCATATTTACGTTTATCCTCAGCCAGCAGTTTTAAATAGGATTGAACGTCTCCCGCTCTGGCCCCTGGGATGCAGCTGACTGTGGCCGCTGGTGTCGCTAATTTCACGTTTCGCAAAATGGAGCTGCCGATAATCAGAGTTGGTTTCTCAGCGGGTGTGTCGCTGAGTGGAGAGAACCTGTTAGAAACGTGAACGGGTCGGTGGTGAACCGTGGGCTTTGGTTTAGGGCTATGCTTCTTTCGGACAGTCACCCAGCCTCCCGGGCCTCCCGGCTGCTCGGGAGTTGCCGGCAGAAGCTGCCTCTGGTCGGCTCGCACCGGCTGACTGACTCTCCGTGGTGCGGAGCCGCGACTCTAACTCACTGAGCCTCGCCTCCAAGGCGGTGAATAAACTACATTTGTTACACGTACCATCATCGCTAAAGGAGGCAGAGGAGTAACTAAACATCTGACACACCGAGCAAGAGAGAGAGGAGAGGGAGAAGGAGAGAGAGACGCCATCGCTAACTGAGCTAAAGTAGCAACTAACTAACGTATCCTTAAATGTATAGCGGGTAATTAACCGCTATAGTAAAGAAAATATCAAAATTAACTGGGTTTAGCTGGAGCAGCGAACTTTGCAATCAGTAACACAGAAACACCGGTAACTGGAAATGAGACAATTCACCTGAGCACGTCAGCACGTCTGGGATGAATCAAAGCTTGATAAAGCCTCTTTTTTCCTGCTCTTGTGTCAAATTAAAAGATAATACGCTCATAGTCTGTTACAAGTTTTAAGGAAAGTAAATCCATGGTCTGTAATGTGTTAAAATATGTGATTATACATTCATAAGTAACATTTATGAGGATTGACAAAAACCATAAAGTCGTTCAAAACAGTTAAAATCTGTCACGCGTTTAAAAAGAGAAATTGGTTAAAACACTAAAAGAGTGTTTATTTGACGTTGTTTAATTTCTTCTTTATGTTTAAGATGTAATAGTTTAACCTGTGATCTACAGAGATCGATTGCTTCTGTCTCCGCCCACTACCTGCAGGTATATTTACCTGGGGGAAACCGGCGGGTTTTCTTCATCCAGCTGAAGTTCTCGCTGAGGAAACATCACCTGCTGCTCTCGTGATTATTTCTCCCATCTTTCAGGTATGTTGTGGATCTTAAACAGAGTTAATGTGGCTGTAATAACCTGCTAACACGTTTGACTAAGTTAGAGTTAAGTTTTGTCAGAGTAGAAACTGTTAAAGTGTGTTTGTGAGCTGCATTAATGCGTATTTAGCATTTTCCTGCTGTGAGGTTGAGCCAATTTTAACGGCGATATAAACAGTTTATCAGCACATGTTTGTACCGTCGCTGTCCTGTGAGAACCACGTATCTCCAACAAGAAAAACGGCTGTTTTCGGCTTTGTGACGGTGCGTTTTCCAGCTAATTCAAGGAGGTTTAAATAGTTTATTTACCGTATTTCATCAAATAGTGAGAGTTTATTTCCAGGAACTGCACAAAATAACAGACCTGTTTTTATCTTGAAGCAGTCTCGTATTAGAGGCAGGCCTCTGTTTCTAATTCCCTCTGTTTGATATAATATATAATAATAAGTAGAATTGGTCATATTTTAGTACGAAGCCTCGTATTGATCCGTTTGCCGTTAAAGTTACTGCATCACGCTGTGTTTGTAACGATAACTATCAAACGGGGTTTTATAGATTAAAGCGATAGGAATATACATTATATTTACCACAGTGCAGGAGCATAATATGACAGACACCCTTGTTTTTTCCTTCAAACTGAGGAAAAATCACCGTATCACTCTTGTGATTATTTCTCCACATTTTTCGGAGTAAAACTCAAACAGTGAGCTCCACTCTGCCCATAACTCATATGTCCTTGTTCCCTCCTTCAGATCTACACTGAAGTCGCTGCCACTGAGACGTGAAATGGCTCAGAAAAGAGTTCAGCTGGACCGGGAAACCTTCTCCTGTTCGATCTGTCTGGATCTACTGAAGGATCCGGTGACTACTGCCTGTGGACACAGCTACTGCATGAAGTGTATTAAAACTCACTGGGATGAAGAGGAGGAGAAGAAAATCCACAGCTGCCCTCAGTGCAGGCAGACCTTCACACCGAGGCCTGTCCTGCTGAAAAACACCATGTTAGCAGTTTTAGTGGAGGAACTGAAGAAGACTGGACTCCAAGCTGCTCCTGCTGATCACTGCTATGCTGGACCTGAAGATGTGGCCTGTGATGTCTGCACTGGGAGAAAACTGAAAGCCCACAAGTTCTGTCTGGTCTGTCTGGCCTCTTACTGTGAGAAACACCTCCAGCCTCATTACGATGCAGCTCCATTAAAGAAACACAAGCTGGTGGAGCCCTCCAAGAAGCTCCAGGAGAACATCTGCTCTCGTCATGATGAGGTGATGAAGATGTTCTGCCGTACTGATCAGCAGTGTATCTGTTATCTCTGCGCTGTGGATGAACATAAAGGCCACGACACAGTCTCAGCTGCAGCAGAAAGGACTGAGAGGCAGAGAGAGCTTGAGGTGAGTCGACAAAACATCCAGCAGAGAATCCAGGACAGAGAGAAAGATGTGAAGGTGGTTTTACTGCCACAACCAGAGCCCAAGTCCAGAGCTGGATTCTTAAAATATTCATGTAAAATCGCACTGGATCCAAACACAGCACACACATGTCTGTTATTATCTGAGGGGAACAGAAAAGCAACAGTAATGAGACAACAACAGTCTTATCCTTGTCACCCAGACAGATTTGCTCAATATGGGCAGGTCCTGAGTAGAGAGAGTCTGACTGGACGTTGTTACTGGGAGGTGGAGTGGAGCGGGGATGGAGTTCGTGTAGCAGTCGCATACAAGAATATCAGCAGAGCAGGGAGCTGGAATGAACGTGGATTTGGATTGAATGACAAGTCTTGGGCGTTGGATTGTTACAAAAACAATTATAAGTTTCGGTACAATGATGTAAAAACTCCCGTCTCAGGTCCTCGGTCCCCCAGAGTAGGAGTGTACCTGGATCATAGTGCAGGTATTCTGTCCTTCTACAGCGTGAAGGAAACCATGACTCTCCTCCACAGAGTCCAGACCACATTCACTCAGCCTCTCTATGCTGGACTGTGGTTTTATTATGGAGTCACTGCTGAGTTCTGTAAACTCAAATAGTCATTTAAGTGGGTTAAATTCTGTTTTAAATCTTCAACTTATTTTGTCTTCATGTTTGTTGCTGAGAGCTGATTGTTGTGGCATTTCTTCACCTGTCAATCAATCACCAGACCTTTATTTATTGTTCTCAAATGAGGGACTATGAGGTGTTATAAAACTGTAATTATCTTGATCATAATCAATAAGGAGATGCTTCATTATGAGATTCTGGTCAAACAAACTGATTGTGTGGATGAAGTGAATCTGTAAAAGAAATCATTGAACAAGAGTCATTGAACAGACTTTACTGATGGGATGTGTGAACAAACTGAAGGTTTACATGATGAATAAACAAACATGAACAAAGTATTTTCTCCTCGTCTTCATTCCAGGGTTTCATACAAAGCTGATGGAGAAAATGTCAAACTAATAGAGTAGAACTGAGGCAGTTTTCCTCCTGAAACACCACAAAGTACAGTGTTCATGTTTAGAGCAGAAGAGCATCTGTCAGTCAGTCTTTGTCCTTTCAACTTCACTAAAACAGCTTTGACACAGAGAAATGAGCAGAGTTTAACTTCACTTGTTGCTTTTTACAACCAACATTTTCTTTGTGCACTTAGTCAATAAAGAGGATTTATTACACAAACTTTAAAAGAACTGGAAAAATAGTCTGAATTTGGTCCAGTTTGGGTGTGAAGATGTTTTGTTGAGTCCTGACACACATATATTGTGTAGTTGTGGACTTGAGGTGGTTTCATTTATTGTTGTGTTGATTTTCATGCAGATGAAACTTCAGAATGAGTTTTTCATGTAGGTTCAGTGTTTAGCGCTGTCACCTCACAGCCAGATGATCCTGGGTTGTAAAGTTTGAATCCAGACTTGATTCAAACTCCTGCTGACTTATTGTGTCCAGGGTGTAATCTGTCAATCCACAACACAGCCTGCTGTGCTGAAGTTTTTCTAATTTGTCCTCTAAATGCATCTAAAACAGTCATGATTAGAGTTTCTGACAACTGGGATTGATTTATTGCACCATCACAGAGAAACAAAAAGCATTTTCCTCATAGACCTCCATTATAAAAGAGACGTCTGTAAAACTGACGACACGACGCCTCCAACTGCAAACAAGGTCGATTATGACTCTTTCTAGTATTCATTTTTGATCCATGGAGGTTTAAT